>JAWQEG010004028.1:2500-127500 GCA_033782935.1 Petrolisthes cinctipes | reverse complement strand
CACAACCACCACCAACACCAACAACAACCACAACAACCACCACCACAACACACCAAGGGCACATATACACACACACACACACAGACATACATACATACATACACAGAGAGAGACAAGCAGACCTTTTCGCTACGGTGCCAAGGTTGGATCGCGTGCCACAGCCTCATCCAACACCTGTAATTTGCCTGTCTCACTCACAAATTATACACACCTCTACTCATGGACTGGTACACACACACACACACACACACACACACATACATACATTATATTATACTCACACCTGCACACATCATATCGTATACATACACACATACATACACACCTTTAGTTATGGGAGCGGTACACACACACAGACATACACACCTATTCATTACACATAATATTATTATACTCACACCTGCACACATATATCATATACATACACACAAATATACACACCTTTAGTTATGGGACCGGTACACACACACACACACACACACACACACGCACACACACACACACACACACTCACACACACACACACACACTATTCAACATACATTATATTATACTCACACACATATATACATACATACATAGAAAAGGACATTTACGCACATCTTTACTCATGTGCCCGATTCGTACACACACAAACACATACATACATAAACACAAATTATACACAATTCTACTCATGAGTCCAGTACACACACACACACACACACACACACACACACACACACACCTATTCAAATACATTAATAACACATGTCTATACACAGATGTTCACATACATACATACATACATAAGGAGTACATATTTAGAGACAGTGTGATACAGAGGGATTAGTGTGTGGTAGATCGTCACGTAAAGGTCGGGAGGTCGAATCCGCACGGAAAGCTGAACATACTTAAGGACCCTGTGATCGTGTATGAAAATTGGAAGCTTATGATTCCTCCTGACAACACACACGAAACAAGCTCTTTCCATATAGCTTGTGTTTGGTGGCAATATTAGAAGGACTCTTTTATCTCCAATTTTCTCACTATATTACAGGGTGCCTTAAGGTCCCTGTGGTAGTGTATGATAACTGGAGACTTCTGATTCCTCCTGTCCATGCCACGAAACAAACTCCTTCCATATAGGTGTGTGTGTTTCATGGCAATTATTTGAAGGACTCGGTTACCTTCAATTTTCTGACTCTGTTGTTTATCTATGGAGTCATCGTACCTCTACCACACCATCGTATACACCACAAAATAATGTTCTTTGAATACGGCCCTCACTCTCACGGGTTACTTTCATTCACCCGATGGAGGACTTTTGACCATGACTGTACCATGACAGCTGTTGTAGTGTTAAAAGGATTTGCCCTCGCATTCCTCTCTCAGTGTTAAGTTCGGATGTGGTCACGTGACGGGTGTGTGTGTGTGTGTGTGTGTGTGTGTGTGTGTGTGTGTGGTGTACTGGTCCCATGAGTAAAGGTGTGTATATTTGTGGTGTATATATACAATATATGTGTGCGGGTGTGTGAGTATAATATAATGTATATGTGTGTGTGTGTGTGTGTGTGTGTACCCATAGTCTTGACATAAAAAATAACTCTTGTAATTCAATCTATCTATCCTAGTATCTGGTTATCTACCGACAATAAGCACGTGTTTATATATTTACTTCCGTTTGTCTGTCTGTCATTCTATCTGGAAAGGGGAGATTCACTTCTGGTACATACATTGGAGATACTTGATTCCTCCAAAGTGTGGCAGGAAACAGAATCAGATTAAGGAAAATACTGCATGGTGGGGATGTTGCTTGGAATAGTGTGGATGGAATCAGTTGCTCCAGAATTACCAACACAGCCATGGAGGAGATGTGCGGTCTCTCAACACTCTCTTATACACACACACACACACACACACACACACACACACACACAAAACATATACATCTCCATATATCATAATTTTGTACACCTGAACACTTGCATATATACATTTAAACATACACACACACACACACACACACACACACACACACACACACATACATCTGCATTATCTACATTTTGAACACCTGAACACTTGCATAATTATATACATTTACCACACACCCACACATCCACAGAAACAAACATACAGGTATAACACACCCACTTGCACAAACCAACAATGAGCCTGATGCAAGCATAATGCATGACCACCACCTTGCTCACACCTGCTTTCACACCTGGAAACACACAAGTACACACAGATATATACACAGAGACACCTAACCACACACACACACACACACACACACACACTGCCATACGATTTGCTCGAACACCTGGATACACACGGACACACACATACAGACATACACATAGACACCTAAGCGCACACACACACACCCCTTGCTGGAACATCTGCACAAACTCGGACGCACACACATACACACATGTACACACACAAAGGATGGAAGATAAATCTCAGATTATTATTAATATTATCAGGAGACTTAAACACCAATATAGATGGAGAAATATTGAAGCAAAGGCAACAGAAAACCAATGGAACAGTAAATTACTAGATTTAATTCAAGACTTCTTGTTAACACAACATATTACTCAAAATACAAGAATAAGAGGAACTAATGAACCATCACTATTGGACTTAATATTTTACCAGAAAATGAAAATGAAATAATAATATAGAATATAAACCACCATTAGGAAAAAGTGATCATGTTATATAAAGTGGATTTCTTAGTATGATATGACATAATATAAGTCCAAAGACAAACCAAACAAGATAAAAAAAATTTAAAAATGCAAGTACAAAGATTTTAAAAAGTATTTCAGAAACATTAATTTGAACGAAATATTGAAAACATAAATGATCAATATTTAAATTTTTGCAAAATATATAACAGAGTGAATAATACATCCCAGACAAAGATACAAAATCAAACAGTGGTTAAATGGCGAATGTACAGAAGCAAAGAAAAAGAGTGACACCTTATGGAACATATTCAGAAGACATGGAGGTGAAAGAGCATAGAATAAATATAAATGAGTAAGAAATGAATATACCAAGATAAGAAAAGCAGCCCAAGGGGAATATCACAAAGACATTATTAATAAAAGTAAGGAACAACCATACCCCTTTGTCGAACACCTTATGGGGGAAGTTTTGTATTGGTAATTCTGTGAGCAACTGAATCCTCCAAACTATTCCAAGCAACAGTACACCATTACTTTTGCTATTCTGTTCCTGTTTTCTAGGAGGAATCAAGGCACTCCAAAGTACCAAAAAAGAATTACCACCTTAATATTGTGAATTGGTAAGTCATTCATTACAAGTGATTAACCTTGTGTATACTATATGCTACAAGGAATCATCTATAGTGAATATAATTATAATTGGAACGCTAATAATAACAAATAAATAAAATCAGGAATCCTATATAATATACTGAGGGAATCTTTTCTTGGTATAGCGACACTGCAAGAATATACTGTATATTAATAAAAAACAGAATCCTATATTGTATACTGAGGGAATTTTTTTTTTTGTATAGCGACACTTGCAAGAATATACTGTATATTAATAAAAAGGAAATGCTCTGACAGGCCTATACTAAAAGAAATTAAATAACATCACACTCACACACGGTATAAAGCAAGCAGTAATAAATATCACACACACACACACACACACACACACACAACACACACACACATAGTAACAAGCCTACACTAACATAAATCACAAACACACACACACACAAACAAATCACATTAAACAAACTCTCTCTCTCTCTCTCTCTCTCTCTCTCTCTCTCTCTCACACACACACACACACACACACACACACACACACACACACACACACATAATCACATTGAACAAATCACACACATACACACACACACACACACACACACACACACACAGACGTCACGCATACCTACACTGAAAACAGATTTTGAACGTGACACACATCAAGGTAAAAGAGGGGTGAAGGCAATAAAGACTGAGGTGCCAGCAATCACACACACAACACGTACACAGTTATTCTCACACGTACACACTCATTCTCACACGTACATAGTTATTCTCACACGTACACAGTTATTCTCACACACACACGTAAACAGACATAACATACACACACACCTAGTCATTCTCACACGTACACAGTTATTCTCACACGTACACGGTTATTCTCACACGTACACAGTTATTCTCACACGTACACAGTAATTCTCACACGTACACACTCATTCTCACACGCACATAGTTATTCTCACACGTACACAGTTATTCTCACACGTACACACTCATTCTCACACGCACACAGTCATAACATACACACACACGCACACAGTCAATCCCACACGCACGCACACAGCCATAACATACATACACGCACACAGTCATAACACACACACACACACGCACACAGTCATAACATACACACACACATACACACAAATTGCCGGGTTTCAAATGTAATGGTACTTGAGGTGACACGAAGCACCTTGCAGTTTAAGGGGGAGGGGGGTAGTAGTATGCTTTGGGTACATACATTGGAACACCTTGATTCCTAGCAAAGTATGTCATGAAACAAGACCGGGTTAACAATAATAATGGTGAGTTGTTGCCTGAAATAGTTTGGAGGAATCAGTTGCTCCAGATTCACCACCAAACACTGTACAGAACCATATTGGAACGCCTTGATTCCTCCAAAGTATGACAGGTAACAAGACCAGGTTAACAATAATAATGGTGGGTTGTTGCTTGGAATAGTTTGGAGGAATCAGTTGCTCCAGAACATATTATTATATACCTCCAAAATAATTAAGGACCATTTTTTTTTTTTTTTTTTCGAATTGGAGAGACTACTGGTGCCTCCAAAGTATGTAAGGTAACAGACTCATGCTTTACTACACGTGTGGGGGAATCTGTTTTGTTTCATAGTGTGTAGGAATCAATAGACCTCAAATTTTGTCCACTATGCATAATTATATTTGGGCACATAGTAAGTTGTTTATTCCTTCAATCTCTGCAGGGAAACACTTTAGTATGAGAATGGATTTGTTTGGTTTGGACTCAAGAAGGAAACGAGGGAAAGAAGGAAGAAAAGAGGATGAGAGAAGGAATGGAGGGAGGGGAAAGGAAGGAGAGAAGGTGTGGATGAGGGAGGATGGAAGGAAGGGAGGAGAGAAGGAATGGAGGGGAGGGGGAAAGGAAGGAGAGAAGGTGTGGAGGAAGGGAGGGAGGATGGAAGAAGGAAGGAAGGAGAGAAGGAATGGAGGGAGGGAGGATGGAAGGAAGGAAGGAGAGAAGAAATGGAGGGAGGGAGGGAGGATGGAAGGAAGGAAGAGAGGAGAAAAGGAATGGAGGGAGGTAGATGGAAGGAAGGGAGGACAGAAGGAATGGAGGGAGGGAGGATGGAAGGAAAGAAGGAGAGAAGGAATGGAGGGAGGGTAGATGGAAGGAAGGGAGGACAGAAGGAATGGAGGGAGGGAGGATGGAAGGAAAGCAAGGAGAGAAGGAATGGAGGGAGGGTAGATGGAGGAAGGAAGGGAGGAGAGAAGGAATGGAGGGAGGAGGGAAAAAGGATGGAAAGAAGGAGAGAAGAAATGGAGGGAGGGTGGGAAAAAGGAAGGAAAGAAGGAGAGAAGGAATGGAGGTAGGGTAGATGGAAGGAAGGAAGGAAGGAGACGAAGGAAGGAAGAAAGGAAAGACATGTTTTGCTCATAATAGTTCAGAAGATGGCAAAAATATTGAAGTTCTCTCTCTCTCTCTCTCTCTTCTCTCTCTCTCTCTCTCTCTCTCTCTCACACACACACACACACACACACAGACTGACGTGCAGCTGTGAACCATCGGATACAATGATAAGCACACACCACACACACACACACACACACACATGCAAGTTAACACCCACACACACACATTTAGTTAACACACACACACACACATTTATAGATAACACACACATACACACACACACACACACACACATTTAGTAAACACATTCACACACACACCACACACATGCAAGTTAACACCCACACACACACATTTAGTTAACACACACACACACACACACACACACATTTAGTAAACATATTCACACACACACACACACACACACACATGCAAGTTAACACCCACACACACACATTTAGTTAACACACATCACACACACACACACACCCACTCACACACATTTAATTAACACACACACACACACACATTTAGTAACACATTTCACACACACACACATCCAATTCGGCCCAAATAATTTTGCCCTTATACATACGAGTGCAATAGACCTTGGACCCTTGACCTTGATAGTCCCGTATCGAAAGGCTATTGTACTGCACTGCTACAAACACACACACACACACACACACACACCTTCTATCTCTTTTATACACACACACTTCCTATCTCTCATGCATAATATTATACACACGTTCTATATTAAACACACACACACACACACATTCTATCTCTTTTATACACACACACTTTCTATCTCTCTTATATATATACACACACACACCTTCTATCTCTTTTATACACACACACTTTCTATCTCTCTGGCATCTACACACGTTCTATCTTTTACACACACACACATGTGCACGTTCTATCTTTTACATACACACACACACACACACACACGTTCTATCACTTACACTTACATACACACACACACACGTACTTTCTATCTCTCTTGCATACACACACACATTCTATCTCTTACACACACACACACACACACGTTCTATCTTTTACACACACACACACACGTTCTGTCTTGTACATACACACACACACGTTCTATTACTTACACTTACATACATACACACACACGTACTTTCTATCTCTCTTGCATACACACACACGTTCTATCACTTACACACACACACACACACACGTTCTATCTCTTAACACACACACACACACACACACGTTCTATCACTTACACTTACATACATACACACACACACGTACTTTCTATCCCTCTTACACACCACACGTTTAATCTTTTACATACACACACACACACATACACACACACACGTTCTATCTCTTACACACACACACACACACACACACCACACACACACACGCTAGGAGGTTGGCTGGGTGTAATGAGAGTCATGAATATTGACGTGGTTGGTGGGTGGGGAGGGGACGTGGGTGGGGGGTTGAAGGTAGGGGGTGGAGGGGACTGGGGAGGGAGGGAATGGGATGAGGGTAGGGGGACAGAGATGGAGGGTGTTGAGGGGACAGTGGTTGGTGGGTGGGGAGGGGACGTGGGTGGGGGGTTGATGGGAAGGGGGTGGAGGGGACTTGGGAGGGAGGGAATGGGATGAGGGGTAGGGGGACGAGAGTTGGAGGAGGGTGTTGAGGGGACAGTGGAGGGGGGGGAATGGGATGAGGGTTGGGGGTTGGGGGACAGAGATGGAGGGGGTTGAAGGGACAGTGGAGGGAGGGAATGGGATGAGGGTAGGGGGACAGAGATGGAGGGGGTTGAGGGGGGTTAAGGGGGTGAAGGTGTGTCCCATCAAGGTCTTATTACTCTTCTAATTTTCACCACCCACTAACACACACACACACACACACACACATACAAGCGTGCAAACTATACATATATACACACATTTTTAGCACACACACACACACACACACACACACACACACACACACACACATACACACACACACACATACACACACACACACACACATACAAGCGTGCAAACTTTACATTATATACACACTTTTTTAGCATTGATATTAAACACTAAATGAATGAGGATGGAAAAAATAAAGATATGAAGTTGGAAAGTAAGGAAGGAAGAAGGCAAACCAGAGAGAGAGAGAGAGAGAGAGAGAGAGAGAGAGAGAGAGAGAGAGAGAGAGAGAGAGAGAGAGAGAGGAAGTCTTAAGGTTAGAGTAGGTCACAACTGCAAACTCAAGGTGAAACGGAGGAGGGAGACGAGAATAGAAGAACAAGTAAGAGAAAGAGATAAATGGAGAAGAGGAGGATGAGGGGCAAGAGTAGGAGAAAGAAAAGAAGGAGGAAGAGGAGTAGGAGGTGAAGAAGTAAATCGAGATAGAGTATAGAGTAGTCACTTTTATCTATACATATAATCAACACACAATCACTTCATAACTACTACTACTACTACTAACAACACAATCACTTGATATCTACTGTTATCATCATCATCTACTACTACTACTACTACTACTACTACTACCAACAACACAATCACTTGATATCTACTGTTATCATCATCATCTACTACTACTACTACTACTACTACCAATAACACAATCACTTGATATCTACTGTTATCATCATCATCTACTACTACTACTTCTACTACTACTACCAACAACACCATCACTTGATATTTATTCTACTACTACTACTAACTACTACTATCACCTTCCTTCCCCTTCCTTCACCACCACCACCAATACTATAACCTCCATCACCACCACCACACCACCCTCTCCACCTGACATCCACATCATCAAGGTGGAAGTGGAAGTGGAGCGTCAGGTGCTTCAATACTATCAGTGAGAGAGAGAGAGAGAGAGAGAGAGAGAGAGAGAGAGAGGAGAGAGAGAGAGAGAGAGAGAGAGAGAAATACGTGTTCGTCTGTGTGTGTGTGTGTGTGTGTTTGAACTTGCGGAAGGACTCGACATGTGTGTATGTGTATGTGTGTGTGTGTGAGTGTGTGTTTGAGCTTGTGGAGGCCTATGTGTGTGTGTGTGTGTGTGTGTGTGTGTGTGTGTGTGTGTGTGTGTGTGAACTTTGCGGGAGGCCTTGACGTGTGTGTTTGTTTAAGCTTGCGAAGGACTCGACATGTGTTTGTGTGTGTGTGTGTGTGTGTGTGTGTTTGAACTTGCGGGAGGCCTATAAGTGTGTGTGTTGTGTGTGTGTGTTTGAACTTGCGGGAGGCCTCGACGTGTGTGTGTGTGTTTGAACTTGTGGGAGGCCTATAAGTGTGTGTGTGTGTGTTTGAACTTGCGGGAGGCCTATAAGTGTGTGTGTGTGTTTGTGTGTGTGTGTTGAACTTGTGGGAGGCCTATAAGTGTGTGTGTGTGTTTGAACTTGCGGGAGGCCTATAAGTGTGTGTGTGTGTGTTTGTGTGTGTGTGTTTGAACTTGCGGGAGGCCTATAAGTGTGTGTGTCGTGTTTGTGTGTGTGTGTTTGAACTTGCGGAAGGCCTATAAGTGTGTGTGTGTGTTTGTGTGTGTGTGTTTGAACTTGCGGGAGGCCTATAAGTGTGTGTGTGTGTTTGTGTGTGTGTGTTTGAACTTGCGGGAGGCCTCGACGTGTGTGTGTGTGTGTGTGTGTGTGTGTTGGAACTTGTGGGAGGCCTATAAGTGTGAGTGTGTGTGTGTGTGTTTGAACTTGCGGGAGGCCTCGACGTGTGTGTGTGTGTGTGTGTGTTTGAACTTGCGGGAGGCCTCGACGTGTGTGTGTGTGTGTGTTTGAACTTGCGGAGGCCTCGACGTGTGTGTGTGTGTGTGTGTGTTGGAACTTGCGGGAGGCCTATAAGTGTGCGTGTGTGTTTGAACTTGTGGGAGGCCTATAAGTGTGTGTGTGTGTGTGTGTGTGTGTGTGTGTGTGTGTGAGGTGGAGGGAGGAGTGTCACATCCACTTTTTGACACGTCTGGAACGAGGTGGAGATGTAATCAGTTCGTCTCATTACAGCTGGCTCCAGGAATGAGAAAATGATGTTGAGGTGCTGGTGGTGGTGGTGGTGACAGTGGTGGTGGTGATGGTGGGTGGTGACAGTGATGGTGGTGATGGTGACAGTGGTGGTGGCGACAGTGATGGTGGTGATGGTGACAGTGATGGTGGAGATGGTGACAGTGATGGTGGTGACAGTGATGGTGGTGATGGTGATGGTGGTGATGACAGTGATGGTGGTGATGGTGGTGGTGACAGTGGTGGTGGTGGTGGTGACAGGGATGATAGTGTAGAGTAGTGGTAGTGAACAGTGATAATGGAGTAGTAGTAGTTAGTGACAGTGAACAGGGATGGTGGGTAGTGGTAGTGGTGGTATTGTACAGTGAAGGTGATGAATTAATTAGTGATGGTGGAGTGGTAGTAGTGGTTGAGCAGTAGTGGTGATGGTGACAGTGATGGTGGTGGTAGTGAACAGTGATGGTGATGATGGTGGAGTGGTGTCAGATGAGTGGTGAAGGTGATGAATGAGTGGTGCTGGTAGTGGTGGTGGGTGAGAATCGTAATTATGGTGGTGGTAGTGATGGTGGGAGAATAGTAATGGTGGTGTTATGTGGTGGTGGTGATAATAATGATGATGGTAACTTATATTCTGGTGATTATATTAATACAATGATGATGAGTCTGGGAAAAATAGTCGTGTGAAGCCTATAAGTTATATAATCAAATGTGTGTGTGTGTGTGTGTGTGTGTGTGTGTGTGTGTGTGTGTGATATAATAAAGATGGTAGTGGTGATTGTGTGTGTGTATGTGTGTCAATAGCGATGGTGGTGGTGATTGAGTGTGTGTGTATGATAATATACAGTAGATGGTATTGGTGATTGTGTGTGTGTGTATGTGTGTGTGTGTGTGTGTGTGTCAATAAAGATGGTGGTGGTGATTGTGTGTGTGTGTGTGATATAATAAAGATGGCAGTGGTGATTATGTGTGTGTATGTGTGTGTGTGTGTGGGTGGGTGGGTGATATAATAAGGATGGCAGACGTGATTATGTGTGTGTCTGTGTGTGTGTGTGTGTGTGTGTGTGTGCAGCAGTTTCAAGGTAGGTGACTTCGTGTCTGGGTGTGTTTGTACCGGTATGTGTGTTTCTGTGTATATGAAAGTATGTGAGTTAATAAATGTGTGTGACTGTCTGTATTTATGTAGGTTTTAAGCTTGTGTGTGTGTGTGTGTGTGTGTGTGTGTGTGTGTGTGTGTGTGTGTGTGTGTGTGTGTGTGTGTGTGTGAGAGAGAGAGAGAGAGTCTGTATTTATGTAGGTTTTAAGTTTATGTGTGTGTGTGTGTGTGTGTACTTATGTTGGTTTTAAGCTTATGTGTGTGTATTTGTGTATTTATGTAGGTTTTAAGCTTATGTGTGTGTGTGTATTTATGTAGGTTTTAAGCTTCTGTGTGTGTGTGTGTGTGTGTGTGTGTATTTATGTAGGTCTTAAGCTTATGTGTGTGTGTGTTTGTTCGGGTAGGTAGGCCTAAGGAGGTACGAAGAGAGAGAGAGAGAGAGAGAGAGAGAGAGAGAGAGAGAGAGAGAGAGAGAGAGGAGGGGGAGAGAGAAGGGAGGGTGTGTGGATAATTTGCCACTTCCTCCCCATGGTAGTCTCAGGCAGCTCACTTCCCCTTTTGCCTTCCCTCCCCAATATTACCCCCCCCCTGCACACCCATTCTAGGTCCCCCCCTTCCCTTCACACTCACCCATTCTAGGTCCCCCCCCCCTGCCCATTCTAAGCCTCCCCTCACCCACCCATTCTAGTTCTCCCTCTCCCACCCATTCTAGTTCTCTCTCACCCACCATTCTATTCCCCCCTCACCCACTCTAGGTCTCTCCCTCACCCACGTATTCTAGTTCTCCCTCACCCACCTGTTCTAGTTCTCCCTCACCCACTCTAGGTCGCCCTCTCCCACCCATTCTAGTTCTCCCTCGCCCACCATTCTATTCCCCCCTCACCCACTCTAGGTCTCTCCCTCACCCACACATTCTAACTCCCCCCTCACCCACGTATTCTAGTTCTCCTTCACCCACCCATTCTAGTTCTCCCTCACCCACTCTAGGTCCCCCTCTCACCCACACATTCTAACTCCCCCCTCACCCACCTATTCTAGTTCTCCCTCACCCACTCTAGGTCTCTCCCTCACCCACGTATTCTAGTTCTCCCTCACCCACCTATTCTAGTTCTCCCTCACCCACTCTAAGTCCCCTTCTCACCCTCCCATTCTAGTTCTCCCTCACCCACCCACTCTAACTCCCCCCTCACCCACCTATTCTAGTCCCCCCTCATCCGCTACTCCAAATCCTCCCCCCCCACCCCCAAGGAAAAGAAAAAAGAAGACAGTGAATAAGAGCAAAATTAAATTAAAACACGCCACGGGCTCCCTGACTTTAAGGTGGTAATTCTTTTTTGTTACATTGGAGTGCCTTGACTCCTCCAAAGTATGCTAGGAAACAGGACCTGAAGAGCAAAAATAATGGTGCTCTGTTGCTTGGAATAGTTTGGAGGATTCAGTTGCTCCAGATTTACCAACACCAAACTTCCCCCTTAAACTGTGTGTGAATTGAAGGCCTTCTGATGCACCCAAACAATGCCAGGAAACAGAGTAATAATGCTGCATATTGTAGGGCGTTCTGTTTGGTGGCTCAGTTTGGAGGAATCAATAGCACCCTTTCTCTTCCTACTATTACTCCTTCTTTAGTTCCCTGAGGACATGCTATAATATCTCCTTAAGGACCCTGTGTTGTTGTAGTAAAAAAAAAAAAAAATAATTGTGGGTTAGTGAGTCCTTCAAACATTGATACGAAACACCACCTACTATAATTATACATACAACAAAGAAGTCATGGCTTGTTTCGTGGCCTATAGTCAGGAGGAATCAGAAGCCACCACCACATGCAGGTCTGGGAATACACGATCACAGGGTCCTTAAGGGGGTAGTTTTGAGTTGGTAATTCTGGAGCAACTGAATCCTCCAAATCATTCCAAGCAACAGAACTCCATTATTTTTGTTCATCTGGTCCTGTTTCCCGGCATACTTTGGAGGAATCAAGGCACTCCAATGTAACAAAAAAGAAGTATCACCTTAATTGAAACAAGATACCCTATGCTTGCTGACTTGTAACTTGAAGAATGATGGCTATTTTTTTTTTTTTTTTCTGAACCGGTAATTGGGGCTAATGGTAGGGTTTGAACGCGGCCTGGGTGGTTTCATATATACTAAGTTACTACTACTACACTATATAGAGATGGTGCTGGTGGTACTGGTAGTAGTGCTGGTGCTGGTGGTGGTAGTGGTAGTAACAGGAGGAAGTGGACTATACAGGTAGGTAGTGGCAGAAAAAAGTGCTCTAAACACGTAGGTAGTAAAAGGGGGAAGTGGACTAAACAGGTAGGTATAGTAACAGGAGAAAGTGAACTAAACAGGCAGGTATAGTAACAGGAGAAAGTGAACTAAACAGGCAGGTATAGTAACAGAAGAAAGTGCTCTAAACAGGCAGGTATTAACAGGAGAAAGTGAACTAAACAGGCAGGTATAGTAACAGGAGAAAGTGAACTAAACAGGCAGGTATAGTAACAGAAGAAAGTGAACTAAACAGGCAGGTATTAACAGGAGAAAGTGCACTATTAAACCGGCAAACAGAAGTGATCATAGTCAGTAACAGGGAGTGAACTAACCAAACAGACAAAGAGAGTAATTATAGTGCTTTCATAATACTACTACTACTACTATACCACATAATTATAGATGGTAGAGAGACGAAAGACGCATAGGAGTAACAGGATAGATAGATAGACAGACAGACAGACAGACAGACACGAGTAATAATAATAGTGTTTTTTTTCTTTTTTTCTTTTTTACAGGAAGGCCATGAGACCACTGATACACCCTGCATGCACCACGTGTACAGACAATTTGGCGCGAAATGTTTGTTGTTATCATGTTTCCCGCGCGCGCCAAATTGCCAATGCTCAGCGAACGCCGGGCTATATAGTTACTTATCTCGATGTCTGCGGGGTCTATCTCTATTATTATTATTATTATTTTCCCGCCCAAGGAAGCACGAGTACTGTTGCATGATTGTGGTTTCTGAGTGAAGGAAGGGGTTTTTCTTTATGCAGGCATCTATATTTGCCTGCCTGCCTGGTGTCTCGTGGTATGATTTTGAAACACCTTTTGAGGAACTGTTCTATTTAAATTGTCTTTGTAACTCTCTCTCTCTCTCTCTCTCTCTCTCTCTCTCTCTCTCTCTCTCTCTCTCTCAAATATAACAAACTACTCTCTTTCTGTCTGTCAGTCTCTCTCTCAACAACAATAACAAACAACTCTCTCTCGACAATAACAAACAACTATCTCTCTCTCTCTCTCTCTCGACATTAACAAACAACAACTCTCTCTCTCTCTCTCTCTCGTATAACAATAACAAACGATGAGGACAGGCGCATCACCACCCTCCCTCCGCCTTCTCAACGGGTTCACTCATAACACCACCACCACCACCACCACCATCACCAACAACAACAACAAACCCTTGCCTCTATTAACCCCGACCAGTTTACTAGTTAGTCAGACCAGCTCCTGCCCAGGTGTATGCAAATTAAATGAATAAATACATCCATAAAGACTAATGATGAGAATTACGATGTGTACGTGTTAATGGGTCGACTCGTAAACACGGAACCATTACGAGGAGAGAGAGAGAGAGAGAGAGAGAGAGAGAGAGAGAGAGAACAAACATAGGTACATAAACATATTAAATCAAGAAATTAAAGAAAACACGGAACCATTACGAGGAGAGAGAGAGAGAGAGAGAGAGAGAGAGAGAGAGAGAGAGAGAGAGGTATAAGTAAATAAACAGAAAAAATAAAGACAACACGGAATCATTACGAAGAGAGAGAGAGAGAGAGAGAGAGAGAGAGAGAGAGAGAGAGAGAGAGAGAGAGAGAGAGAGAGAGAGAAACAAACATAGGTAGATAAACATAGTAAATAAAGAAAATAAAGAAAACAAGGGACCATTACGAGGAGAGAGAGAGAGAGAGAGAGAGAGAGAGAGAGAGAGAGAGAGAGAGAGAGAGACAGAACAAACATAGGTACATAAACATATTAAATCAAGAAATTAAAGAAAACACGGAACCATTACGAGGAGAGAGAGAGAGAGAGAGAGAGAGAGAGAGAGAGAGAGAGAGAGAGAGAGAGAGAGACAGAACAAACATAGGTACATAAACATAGTAAATCAAGAAAATAAAGAAAACACGGAACATTACGAGGAGAGAGAGAGAGAGAGAGAGAGAGAGAGAGAGAGAGAGAGAGAGAGAGAGAGACAGAACAAACATAGGTACATAAACATAGTAAATCAAGAAAATAAAGACAACACGGAACCATTACGAGTAGAGAGAGAGAGAGAGAGAGAGAGAGAGAGAGAGAGAGAGAGAGAGAGAGAGAGAGAGAGAGAGACAGAACAAACATAGGTACATAAACATAGTAAATCAAGAAAATAAAGAAAACACGGAACATTACGAGGAGAGAGAGAGAGAGAGAGAGAGAGAGAGAGAGAGAGAGAGAGAGAGAGAGAGAGAGAGAGAGAGAGAGAGAGAGAGAGAGAGAGAGGCAGAATATAATGAAGAGAAAACATAGGTAAATAAACAGAGGAAATAAAGACAACACGGAACCATTACGAGTAGAGAGAGAGAGAGAGAGGACTGAAGTAAAAAGAATGCAGACACAATAAAAACTAGACAGTGTTAGATAGACTCTGTGTGTGTGTGTGTACTGTTTGACTTTTATATTGTGACTCCTTCCCTCTTTCCTCTTCTTTGTTTATATTTTCTTCTGTCTATCTATCTATCTACATACGTTTGTTTTTATTTCCTTTATCTACTTATGTTTATTTACCTATATTTACCTATATTTTCTTTTATTCCTGCGTCTCTCTCTGTCTGTCTGTCTGTGTCTGTCTGTCTGTCTCTCTTTCTCTCTCTCTCTCTCTCAGGTAACATTCCTCAAAGAACATGAATTATTCAGCTCACTTAGCATAGTCCCCCAACCCGTTCTCTATGCCGGAGAGAGAGAGAGAGAGAGAGAGAGAGAGAGAGAGAGAGAGAGAGAGAGAGAGAGATTGTGTGTGTGTGTCATTTAGTCAGATACGTAGAGACAGTCAGTTAGCCAGTCAAATAGTATATAATTAATTAATTCATTTAGTCAGTCAATCAACCAGCCAGTCAGTCAACCAGTCAGTCCTTCAGTTAGATAGTCAGTCAGTCAGCCAGTCAATCAGTTAGCTAGTCAGTCAACCAGTCAGTCAGTCAATCAGCCAACCAGCCAGTCAGTCAGTCAGTCAATAAACCAGTCAGTCAGGTCAGTCAATCTATACTGCATCAGTGTGTTATGCTGATGTCAATACAAAACATAAACATATACGAACAAACATAAATAAGTTATATAATCATAGTGTTGGTAAATCTGGAGCAACTGATTCCTCCAACAAACATTTCCAAGCAACAGACCACCATTATTTTCGTTACTCTGCAGGTCCTGTTTCCTGGCATACTTTGGAGGAATCAAGGCACTCTATATTTTTAGGACCCTATGATCTTGTATGATAATTGGAGACTTCTGATTCCTCCTGACCATGCCACAAAACAAGCTCCTTCCATATAGGAGGTGTTTCATGGCATTATTTGAAGGACTCGTTCATCTCCAATTTTCTGACTGCATCACCACAGGGTCGATTAATTAAATAGTGGGAGTAAAGAGATGAGGACCATTATTGCTGTCACTTCACTCCCTTCATCACCCCTTCCATGCCATCTGACTGACCTCCCTTCCCCTGTACCCTGCCAATCCTCACCTCTATCCCTATCCAGGCTACCCACACTGACCCCTATCCTTTGACCTCTTCGTTAGGTCATTAAGTTTGCCATCTGACTGACCTCTCTTACCCTACTCTATTAATCCTCACCTCTATCCCTATCCAGGCTATCCACACTGACCCCTATCCTTTGACCTCTTCGTTAGATCATTAAATTTGCCCCCTGACTGACCTCTCTTACCCTACTCTACCATTTCTCATCTCTATCCCTATCCTCACTATCCACTCTGCCCTATATATTATCCTCTGTTTCTCCTCGTTGGGTCATTAAGTTTGCCATCTGACTGACCTCTCTTACCCTACTCTACCAATTCTCACCTCTATCCCTATTCTGACTATCCACTCTGCCCTCTATCCTTTCTTTCTCTCTAAAACCCACTCTTCGTTAGGTCATTAAATTTGCTATCTGACTGACCTCTCTTACCCCACTCTACCCTCCCTTATATTTACTCCTATCCTATACTGTCATCTAACTCGCCATCATCCCTTCCCAGTTACTAATATATCCTTCCTTACCCTCCCTAAAACCAACCCCTCCTCTTTAGGTCATCAATTTTGCCATCAATTCATGCCTATCCTTGCTTCTCAATCATCCTATATCCTCACTCCCTTCCCCATCATTACTTTCCTATCCCAACTTCTTACTAGTCCAACACCCTCATCCCCCAATCACTATCCATATCGACTCCCTCACCCCAAAGTTATCCCCATCCTCCAGTCACCTCCCACATCGACTCCCACTATACCTCCCTCATCCCCATCCCCCAATCACTACCCACACTTACTCCCACTATCCCATCCCCCAATCACCTCCCACATCGACTCTCACTATCCCTCCCTCAACCCCATCCCCCAATCACCATCCACACTTACTCCCACTATCCCTCCCTCACCCCCATCGTCCCTCCTATCCCCCAAACACCATCCACATCGACTCCCACTATCCCTCCCTCACCCCATCCCCCTATCACCATCCACACTTACTCCCACCGTCCCTCCCATCCCCCAAACACCATCCACACCGACTCCCACTATCCCATCCCCCAATCACCTCCCACCATCCCTCCCCTACCATCACCCCCACAACCAACAACCTCACATAATTACCTCTCATCAAATTAAAAGTGCTGAGCAAACCCACCTCATCCCCGGAATTAATCCCATCAGCCACTCTGGAGCCATCCCCCTCCCCTCCCCCCCCACATGACACACACACACACACACATACACTTTCTCCCTCCACACAAACACTTCCCTTCCCTTCCCTCATTCACTCAGTCTGTCTGTCTCCTCACCATTACTTCACTACACACTCCTCCTCTTGTTATTCTTCGTTCTTCCTCTTTCTCTTCACTTCACCACACACTCCTCTTCTCATTCATTCTTCCCCTTTGTTTATTTCACCACACACTCCTCCTCTTGTTACTCATTCTCCTTCTTTCTTCACTTACCACACATTCCTTCTCTTGTCTCTCATTCTTCCTCTCTCTTCACTTAACCACAAACTCAATCCTCTTGTCTCTCATTCTTCCTCTCTCTTCACTTCACCACAAACTCAATCCTCTTGTCTCTCATTCTTCCTCTCTCTTCACTTAACTACAAACTCAATCCTCTTGTCTCTCATTCTTCCTCTCTCTTCACTTCACCACAAACTCAATCCTCTTGTCTCTCATTCTTCCTCTCTCTTCACTTAACTACAAACTCAATCCTCTTGTCTCTCATTCTTCCTCTCTCTTCACTTAACCACAAACTCAATCCTCTTGTCTCTCATTCTTCCTCTCTCTTCACTTAACCACAAACTCAATCCTCTTGTCTCTCATTCTTCCTCTCTCTTCACTTCACCACACACTCCTCTTGTCCCTCTCTCTTCACTCTTGTACACAATGAACTGCAGTTAGCCAGAGAAAAATAATTCCCTCCACCATTTGAAGTAGGAAGAGGCAATGTGACTGCCAAATCGAATTAAGCCCTTTATTTGTCAGTGCCATAATGTTTTTGTCATTGTATTCTGATTAACTTCACACGAATCTTTTATACCCCGGTACAACTATTGATTAAGGGACCCTGTGATAGTGTATGAGACCTGGTGGCTTCTGATTCCTCCTGACTATACCACGAAACACACTCCTGTAATGTAGGTAGTGTTTCGTGGCAATATTTGAAGGACTCTCTAACCTCCAATTTTCTGACTACATCACAGTGGTCCTCAACTCCATCCAGACGATTCGTAAATGCCACAGGAATTCTTACACAGGCTATATGGAAAGAGAGAACATTATTCTGGAAGTACTGTAGTGAATGGTCAACCAAAGTGAATAGATGATGGTTAAAACAATAACTCTAATAATAATGTTGTATTGCAGTTACGTAGTCTTACATTTTCTATATGTTGTAAACCTTCGAAAACAACAGTGTGTGTGCGAATTCTTGTGGCCAATTGTACAACAACTAATTAGGCTAACTTCAGATAGTTATATCCAGGGTCTTACTTAAAAATACCCACAACTATATAGATCAAATTAGTAAAATTTACTGTATTTACATGTTTTTGAAACACACACATACAGAACTGATATAATACAATACAATGCATATCTTAACATCATCATCAATACCCCATTTCCCTAAGTGTGGAGGTTCTAATGCCAGAGCTGTCAGGGGTCTAGCTCTGTGGCTATTTTAACCTTTAGTGGGATCATTGTTAGAGAGTAGGTTCCCCAATCCCCCCCCCCATGTATCGTAGGGAATAACAGGCTAACTGCACCATTGCAAAAATGGTGGGTGATGGGGAGGCCACTTCCTTCCCTACACATCATATGTTATTACTGTATATGTATATGTTATTACCAGTGTCTTATCTGGGTATCAATGAACAGAAGCACATCATATTATGTACACTCACAATCCACAATCTCTAGCCCACCTGAGTCCAAGCCCGAGATCTGGAGCAGGCGGTTTCTAGCCATCTCGCCACGGACATTATCTATGGAGGCAACTCGCGTCTTCCGGACGCCTCTCTCCGCACTCGCGGTCACTATGTAAACAACACATTTGACGGCTAATAGCTTGTAAACCACTCACGGATATTGATGTACAAACTTTTAGCTGTCTCCTGATGTACTTGTGAAGACTAAAATGACATATGAAAGACGAGTAGCCACCTCACAATGACCGACTCAAAATTCACTTTTACACTATATTTACACATCTAAGCAAGTGTACACACTCTAATTTCGTTATAAAACATGTCTGAATCACATTTTTCAACACAATATAAAATATAACGTCACTGTCGTGTTTACGTACAGTTGCGGAACAAAGAACCTGAACACAAGTGGCGACCCCTGGCAAACATTCCCATAGTAAACACGGAGGTGATAGTAGAAATTAATGAATGGAGAGGCAACGTTTGTATCGTAGTGTGTGATTGGTCGATGCATCACAGTCTCTCATTGCCATGTACCGTATTCATATATTGGAAAAGGTTAGGAGTACGAACATGCCACGTAGTTGAGGTAATAAATATTGCCTCTGTGTTATAAGGACACATAATATCTTTGTCCGTATTTTAAGGAGGAAACTTTTTTTTAGTGAAATCGTAACATAGTGATAAAGATTATTAACACCAACGTATGAATGTGTAAAGTTAGTTTATGGTCAAGGATATGCACAGAATCACACCTTAAAGTAAAGCATAAGTACAAAACAATGTAAAATATTGTCACGGGTACACAATGTGAACTGCACTTGAATAAATTATATGTGAAATGCTATGGTACCAGACCTAATCCATGAATTTTGAGAATGATTTTGCTATATTATACTTACATTGATATTTATTTTATATAGTATTATTATGTTACTATTATTATGTGTGAAATGCTATGTTACCAGGCATAATCAATGAATTTTGAGAATGATAAAAATGCTTACATTGATGTATTGGTGGTGATGGTAGTTGTGATAGTTATGGTAATGATGGTAGTTAAGGTAGTAGTGGTGATAGTGGTAGTAGTGGTGATGTTTTTTTTTTTTTATATATATTCCGACTCTGGACATAGGCTTAATCAAGCCCGTTACCGTAGCCCAGGTCAACTGCTACTCACACACACACGTCACGACTTCCGAACTGGTACCCAGCCACAGAGGGAGGGAAGTGAGGGTAATTCCCAAATACTGCAGCTGTTATGGTAGTAGTTTTAGTCATGGTAGTGGTGATGTTGGTGATGGTAGTGATGATGGTGGTAGTATTATGTACAGTATAACTAATCATATACAGTACTGTACATAATTCTTTAGTGACAATAGCAGTAAGTCTGTATAGTTTATTAAATATAATTCTTTATTACCATAATGTATAATAATTTATGCATTATTCTTTAGTGACAATGGCAGTAACCCTGTATAGTTTATTAAATACTGTACAGATACAATACTTTATTACTATATTGTATAATAATCATATAAATCTTTCTTAACAGCTAATGACAGTAATCCTGCAAGAATTATGTACATTCTGTATTACTGCACTACATAATATTCATAAATATTATCAGTAAGCCTATGAGGATTATATAATTATACTGTAACACAGTATGGTACCGGTAGTGATTTTTTCTCTACTGACAATTTATACAAAGGAAGCTGAATAGGAAAATCATTCTCAAATTCGAAGAGTAGTTATGAAGTCTGGTGTTTATTTATGTATATCACCTTTATTTTAGTGCTAGTTGTATCCTTCCTGTCCTACATCATGCCTGTTATAACTTCATGTGCCTGCTGTGCCTATGTTTTATTACTGCACCTTCATATCTGTTTCTTCCTGACTGACTCTTAGTGATAGTTATATCCTTCTTGTCCTACATCATGCCTGTTATAACTTCATGTGCCTGCTCTGTCTATGTATTTTACTGCACGTTTTACAAAGGATTACAAAGGATTACAAAGGACATTCAAACAGCAACAGACCTACTGGTCCTTTCGAGGCTGCCTGAGTTTGCTATTCTATCTAACCTATAAGGGTAAGGAAAAGTATAGTATAGAAGAAGGCTCTTCCCCACCCACCACTCCCTGCCGAAGCTGGCAGGAAAGGAAAATATACCATGTAGTATGGAAAAACTAGCATGGAATTTATATAGGACAGTAGGAAGGTTCGTTTACTATCTGTTTCTTCTTGACTGACTCTTAGGCTTACCTAGGCAATCATCATATATTACATTATAATTTTATCTATATGTTGCATTGTACTGTGTTCATACACATGCACAATTAATTAAAATAACTGTAAAAAATATATAATTAAACTATTTTACAAAACAAATAAGTGGTAACAATTTACAGGAGAACAACACGCCTCCCCTATCCTAACCTAACCTAACCTATCCCTGGTCGTGTATTGTTCACTTGTCAAATGTCAAGTTATACCAAACCACTTCCTAAAGGGTGGAGGTTGGGGAAAGTGGTTGGTGGGATACAAGTGACGGGGGTCCTCGTCCCGCATCCTGGGAACACTATTTTTTTTTTTTTTTTTTTTTAATAAGTGTGGCTAAAACTCGCATATTATTATGAAGGATCTTGTCTCCCCTCCAGAGCAGTTGGGGGGGGGGGGATATATGATAAGATTGTGGGCTTTTTTTCTCTCTACTGACAAGGTAATAAGCCTGCAATGTTTATGTCATACGCTATGTAAACAAATATATAAATATATACACAATCCATTTTGTGTGAAGTTAATGCCTACCTGTATTTTGACAATAACAATGAAAAATTATGAACTACATACGGTAAATGAGTTATCTGTAGCTTCGGCTTACTGTGTGTGACTTGCAGTGTCAGTGTGATAATTATATAAATTCTCATTAATCGATTGCAATTCACAGTAATTGAATACCAAACTAATATTCCCCCATAAATCTCATTTTGAGCAAATTTTGCTACGATGTGTGTCCAAGAGCAGGGACCGACTGAGGAGGGCCTGGAGGTGAGAGATTTTACTGTAATATTTGTTCTCTGGCCCTAGTTAAGGTTATAGTAAGTATACTTTGGGTACATTGGAGTGTCTCGATTCCTCCAAAGTATGCCAGAAAACAACAGGACAATATTAACAAAAATAATAGTGGTCTGTTGTTTGTAATTTGGAGTTATATCAGTTACTCCACATTTACCATCAACACTGTAGGCTACTATTCAAGGGGGGAGTTTCTTGTTGATAAATTAGAGGGCTACTGATTCCTCCAAACTATGCCAGGAAACAGACGACCTCAGTGTTACTATAACAGGGGATCTGTTTCGTGGCATAATATGGAGGAATCACTAGCCCATCACTTTACCTACTACAGATTCCTCACTTAACTCATTTCTTATATAGGTATGAGTGACACAGGGAAGGGTAGAGATGGGAGGTGGGTATGTTTGATTAGAGGACCGTATTCAAGAACATCCGTGGTGTTTACGATGGAGTGGAAGCGGTACGATGACTCCATAGACAAACAATACAGCCATCATACGGGTACCACGTCATCGTATACACCACAAATGTTCTTGAATACGGCCCAAAGAGTCGTCAACCACAAACACGTATGGTCGGTCTGTTTCCTTTTAGTTCACACTCACAACAGGTTCATCCAACCCACCACCCCGACAACCCGCCAGTCGAATCCCATAACATCATAACGCGTGTGTGTGTGTTTGTGTGTTGAGGAAAGCTGTACAGTAAACCTACAACAATTTATACAAGACTGAGAACGGGAAGTTAAATGGAGCCTCTTCCCCCCTGTTAACATTATTTTTAGAGAGTACTATATTTATCTGCCTTCAATACTAGCACAAACACACACACTCTAGGTAATGTCACAATTATACACCAATAAATAATAATTTTTTTTTAGTATACGGTAGGTTTATTGAAGTATCCCATTGTATATTATTTTCTTTGGATAGCATTTACCTCAAACATAAGGGATACTAAAATAATCTTAATGGGAATAGTTCTCTTTCATAATATTACTGCAACACACAATATTGTGAGTGTTCGGCTTAGGCTGGGGTATCGGCCCCTGTGGCAGGTTGCCCAAACTCTAGATATGCCACACTACTCCTCCTGTCAGCTGTGCAACAGTCCCAACGCCAATACCCTTGACCACTATTGTCATCAGTGCCCCACAGTGAGAGACCTACTGCCACAGGGACAGACCCTAGTACAAATATGTAAATACTTGTTAACTGATAACAACCTTGAGGTGATGCTTACTCGCCATTCCAACTTTGGTGGTTGTTAATTGTAGTTTGTTGTACATAATTCATAGGAGTGCTTCTATACATATATAGGTATATGTGTGTATAGCCTATATGAAATTCACGTGTGCTGAGAAGTACTGTACAGTATCCGGTATGGTACTCTTATATACAGTACCGTACTGTACATGTATGTAATTAATTTTTCTTTTGCGAAATGCCTACATTGTGTTTATTCTGTATTATATAATATGTACCGGTATATTATAACAACACCTTGCTTCCCCTAATTTATACTGTGTTAGCTGTATATTTAATTGGTGTTGCTTCCTTCTCGTCCATCCTCCCTACCAACTTCTCCCTCACCATACATGGTCTTGTGAGCCTCATCTCTATCATATCAAACTATGTTTTCTCTTTATAATAAGTTGTTGTGTTTGCCCTACAGTACTGTATATCATCTTGTACTTGCTATATACTGTACAATTTTACAAGGGGTATAATTCTAGATTATTTTACGTCTATGAAACTTAATGTGTAATTATCGTCATATTTTTCATGGAAATGTACCATTTTATATCCCTACTATCAGACGCATTGGGGCAATAAAATAAATAAATAAATAAATGCAATTGTCATCGTATATTTACTCTTATTAATTTACATCCATGTATCTGATAACTTCATGGTCTTTAGCGGTAATAGGACTTGTGCTAAAGGTGAATAAAGAACTTGGAGGAAAAAAAAAAAAAAAAAAAAATATATATATATATATACTTACTGCATTTTCACATACTTTCTCTGCCATAAATATCATTAATTAATATTAGTATGTAACGTCAATTCACGGTGTTTAGCTGTAATGTTTCCCAGAGTGTTGGAACATGTACTAAAGGTGAATAAAGAACTCGAAAAAACAAAATATTATATAATAACAACAGATACATTACGATATACTGGGACATAATTGCAGCAAACTTCCCCAAATGTCAGTTATGTGTGAAGTAGGGTTAATGAATATATAAAAGAGTGGGAAAAATAAAATAGCTTATCTTTATTATAAGTCCTTTGATGCCGTTTGCGTAGTGAAATAAGCCATTAATTCTTTATTGCTATACGTACGAAACCAACCGAAGTCTCGAAGTGTCCTTGGTATCGATAATACAGCCGAACCACTGAAACACATTCGGTACAGTCTCACACGATTCGAGGCAGCTATAATCGAGTTCCATCAACCCCCGGCTATGTGTAAGTAAACATGAAACCGTACTATATCGTACAATCATAAAAAAACAATCAAACAACAAATAAGTACCCTATAAGAAGTGTTTGTAATATTCTTGAGGACTATTATAAAGATCTGCTGTTGTTTACATCATAGCTTCAGAATCTCATAAATAAATAATAAAATAGTAAAGAATTATGTATGTTCTAAAATTATACAACTCTGACCTGACCTAATCTAACCTAAGTAGACCAGCCAGAGATAAATACACGTAAGACGATGTGGTATATATTATAAACTTCAATAAAAGGCGTGATATAATCCCCGTGCAGCATAATAATAATAATAATAATAATAATAATAATAATAATAATAATAATAATAATAATAATAGCAGCCAATAAAATAATCACCAACGACCACGAGTCTAAGTACACATAAATTTATCACATGATCATAATTAAGTTCATATCTATATAACAATTATATACAATCTCAAGTTACTGCCGACCTCGGAGATAGATAGAATTAAAAGGAACACAAATGAAGAAGATAGATAGATAGATAGATAGACAGAATTACAAGGAACACAAATGAAATGAAGAAAAAAACAATATATATATCTTTCCGTACCTCAAATAATTTCCTCTTGACAGATCCCCACGTCATATTTATCTTTCTAGTCCTTGTTTAATTAATGGCAAGCTCCAGCAGCTAGCACATCCTTATAATAACAATATTCAGCCACAATAACGAGGAACACGCACACACAGGAACACACACACTTGCGTATTGGCGGTTATGGCGGGAAAATGGAAGCTCTGAATTTCGGAATCAGTTACTCGACGTTCGTACAGCTTCGGTCAAAGTTATCGTATTATCATCATTATTATTATTATTATTACGGTATGATTATTTTTATACGATAATTATTCTATATCTGGTAACTGGAATATCGTATTATCATTATTATTAATGCATATGATAATTACTTTATATCTGGTAACTGGTCTAGCTTCGGTCAAAGTTATCGTATTATCATAATTAATGTATACGATAATTATTCTATATCTGGTAACTGTAATATCGTACAGCTTCGGTCAAAGTTATCATATTATCAATATTATTATTATTATTATTATCATTATTGCCTAAATTAATTTATATGATATCATTATCCTTTATCTGGTGACAATATTCCAGGGAATAAAGGAAAATATTAGCTGCGTTAACACTTTCAAGTTTTGATTGATTGATTGAGAGGCAGCTATAATCAAGTGAGTTCGATCAACTCCCGGCCATGTGTAAGCAAACATATGAAACCGTACTATACCGTATAATCATAAAAAGCAAATAAACTACGAATAAGTACCCTATAAGGCCTTTGTCAATGTCACTTAATTATAAAGTGACATTGGCCGTTGTAACACTGCGGCGCCGCCGCAGAATGGCGATAACACATGCAAACAAATGAGAGGTGTCACACCCTGCGGCTTCGCCGCAGCATGCTGCATCGTGCCGCATATCACGGCAACACAGTTTTATGTAGTACGTGGTCACACTGTCCGACCACACCGCACCGGCGCCCCCTGGTACCATTCCTTTAAAATTACTAATTACCATATTTGACGTTGATTTATATATTCAAAGCGTCCAAGACAAGCCAAGAAAATCCTTTGTATCTTTTTTTTCCTTACTCTTATATATAGTACTTTGTCATGTACTTATATTAATACAAATTGTGCTTAATACCACAGTCCGCGCAGTGTGACACCGTACATGATATACGGCTCCGACGCTACGGCTAAGAAGTGGTTGTAATATTTTTGAGGACTAGCATAAAGATCTGCTGTTGTTTACATCATAGATTTAAAATCACACAAAGGCCATAATAAAACCGTAAATAATTATGTATGTTCTAGAATTATGCAACTCTGACCTAATCTGACCTAACCTATGTAGAGTCGGGGATAAATACACGTAATACGATGTGGCATATATTATAAACTTTAATAAAAGGCGAAATAATAATAATAATAGCAGCCCAATATAATAATTACCAACGACCACTAGCCTATTTAAGTACACATAAATATATTGCATGATAATAATTAAGTAAAGCCTGAGACAGTGGTTTAATAGTAATTGGTTCATATTCAAGAACATTCGTGGAGCATACGGTGGTGTGGTAACGATACGACGACTCCATAGACAAACAACAGCCAAAACCATCGTACCGGTACCACACCATCGTCAACACCATCAACAATGTTCTTGCATAGGCTATGGCCCATTCTATAGTTCATTAATTATCTATACGACAATTATTATAGGCCTATACACAAATGAAATAAAGATGGATAGATAGAGACAGAATTGAAAGGGAAACGAATGAAATAAAGATAGATAGATAGATAGATTTAAAAGGGACACATGAAGAAGATAGACAAGTAGAATTATAAGGGACACAACTGAAATGAAGATAAAAACAATATATCTTTCCGTACCTCAAATAATTTCCTCTTGACAAATCTCCACGTCATATTTTTTTTCTAGTCCTTGTTTAATTAATGACAAGACTCCAGCTGGCAGTACACCATTAAAATATCAATAAGTCAGTCACAATAACGAGGAACACACACACTTGCGTAATGGTAGGAAAGTGCAAGGTCAGAATTTCGGAATCAGTTACTCAAATATCGTACAGCTTCGGTCAAAGCTGTATTATCATTATTATTTTTATTATTATTATTTCTGTATTATTTTTATTATAGTATACGATAATTATTCTATAGCTGGTAACTGGAATATCGTATAGCTTCGGTCAAAGTTAACTGATGGATTAATTAACTTATATTAGGTGTAGTAACAGTGTGGTCATATGGCAACAGAAGAAGAAGATTGAGAGGTGGGTCAATACACACAAAAAGTAACAACAGATGAAAAAAAAAAACCAGTTGGAGAAGTTGAAGCCCCTTAGTCGACTTTCGAGGGAGGAGAGGACAATTATTATTCTTGGGTGAGAGGACAATTACTGGTATGGAATGTAAAAGGCTATTTTTGACATCACGTTAACAAATCCTATCAATAAATCAATTAATATTCCAATGGAACTAAACCCACGGAAAAAAACCAAAATGAATAAAAATAATCCATACATAACACTGGGATATAAAATAAAATAGTAATAATTATAATCCATTATAGAGACCACACAATTAAGCAGCCACAGAGGAATACATTAAAAAATTCATTAAGAGATACAATATAAATATGAAAATGGTTCGACCCACTCATGGCCTGGTGATAAAAACAGAGGGACAAACCCAATTCCCTCCTATTACAGTGTGGGCTGTAAAGGGTGTGAGTGAACTTTCATTAATCCTTCTGTATTTGGTGCATGGCTACTATGTATATTTTCTATATTTTGGTTTCATTGCTTACTTTGTATTTAGTGGTTGTATCTTTTCCCATCAGAGGTCAGTGTAATAGCTTGGCTTTAAATGTATTTATATATTATTCACTATTCACTTACTTTTCTTCATAACCTTTAAGCCTGCATGTCCATACGTTGCAAATGGACATACATATGTACTGTACTGCACTTATTGGTGAAAATTACTGTGAACATAATATTCCTCCACAAACCAAGGGAAAGGAAATTACCTTAATTGATTACCGATAGTTTTGTACAGAAAAACTGTGAACCCAAGTTAGTCAATAGACCTGCTGTGAATTCTGACACCAGCTACTGAAACTCTTCCATCCGTCAGGGTTCAAAATCCAGTTTTTCAAAGATGTGTCCACTGATTCAAGATTTTATCAATACCCGTACACAAACTATGAGCCACGAGAGTACAAATACGGGTGGTGTAGGAGTGTTTGTTAGTGCTATATTCCCATCAAGATTATTTCTTGGGTAGAGCAGCATGGGCATTGACAATGGCTTCAACCACAGACGGGTCAGCGAGGGTAGAGATGTCGCCCAGCTCCTCGGGCTTCCCCGACGCAATCTTCCTCAGGATCCTCCTCATAATCTTGCCTGAGCGGGTCTTGGGCAGGCCTGAGCACACCTGGAAACAGTGTTAGAGATTGAAGACCAGATATATATATCTATACAGTAGCTACATATTTTTATTCCAGTCACTATTGTCCATTTGACTTATACACATAGATCAGTGTATCATTCCCACATTACACCCATCTTCCAGATGCTATAGAAAAATAAAATGGTTAGAAAACTTTGTATTTGCATACCAGAAAGACTTCAGGGACAGCATAACCAGCGATCTGTGAGCGTACTAGCTTCCTGAGGTCTACAGTGATCTCCTCATTGGTGGAGTGTGTCCCTTCCTTGAGTACCATGAAGGCAAACACACCCTCACCCTTCACTTCATGAGGGTAACCCACCACCGCAACCTCTGCTACTTCCTCATGCTCGGTCTGTTGGATAGATAAAAAATTATTATTATCACAGTTTATTTAAATGGACAAGACTGTATATGGCTTCCACAGTGAAATCTAGCTGGTAAACTATTGCTGCATTCAGTTGCTCTATTTGGCCAAGTCTATCAGTAAAGTTAATGGTATCTCTATAGTTCAAAGCTTAAGTTCAACCTACAGTACAATTAAAACACAAACCATTAGGTACAATAGTTTCTTTTCAAAGTTAATGTAGCAACCTAACCTGTTCCAAAAACAACTTATAACAGACAACAATATGGTAAGAAAATACTGCAACACCATTTTGAAATCTGAAAAATTCTGAATTCCAAAACATGTTTAGTCCCACAGATTTTGGGTAACAGACTGTGAACCTGTATTCATAAAGTACACAATCAACCATGAATACACTTACTATGGCATCCTCGACCTCGGCAGTGCCCAGTCGGTGTCCAGTGACGTTGATGACATCGTCCATTCGTCCAGTGATGTGATAGTGGCCATCTTTGTCCCTGGGAAGAAAACAGACGACCCTTTATATGACTTGACCTTATGCTTAAGTTCACTACTTCACTCTTTAATAATGTACTACTGTAATTAGAGACTCCTAGTTATTTTTCCATATTTGTATGATAAAAGGCTATAAGGGTCAAATTACAGATCTGCAACCACTGGATAGTAATTCTATCACTTAATTATTGCCTACTGTATATCATAATTTCTTGCATGCAGCTCAGAGTCACATAATTCAGAGATAACTTAACTCTTGATCTCTCTCATGTCAATAAATCATAAATAGTCTAGCCCCAACCCCATTCCTTATCTGTGACCTCCATTACTACTGAATAAGTAATACTGAAGTACCGGTAGTATCTAAACTTATCTCTAGAATGATACAGCGACATAGAAGGGGTTTGGCTTTACAAAAGATACTCATGAGTGGTATTCATTATCTTCAACAATATATCTAGAGCAGTAGAGAACTATACACAAATTCCAATCCCTTACCTATGAGCTCCATCACCACTGAAGTAATATCCAGGGTAGGGTGCCATGTAGGTGTCAACGTAGCGCTTGTGGTCACCGTACACCGTCCTAGCAATGCCCGGCCACACCGACCCCACACACAGAGCCCCATCCACCCCATTCCCTTGTATTTCCTTCCCATCGGTCCCACACAGCACGGGACGCATGCCAAACATTGGCCGCATTGGCATACCGGGCAGGATGGGGGCACCAGGGCTAGATGGCCGTGGGCTAAGCATGATACCACCAGTCTCTATAATATATGGAAGATTTATTTGGTAACTTTCATGACTGTCTCCTTTAAATATCATAAGTCCGTGTCATATACTTAAGGTTAATGGAGCTTTCTTGCTGAGGATTAAGTACATCACAGTATTATCTACTTCCTTTTAATACTAGCTGAAATTTGTGAAATATGCTGATGGTTAAATCTAGCATACAGTACAGTATCAGAGTCTGCATATTTGTTTTTTTAAGATTTTATATAATATATTCATGATTAAAATATTATGCATCTTTTTTTGCAATATACAGTATCGTACCTGTAGGAAAAAAATATATATAAAATTCCTACTTACCAGTCTGCCACCAGGTGTCAACGAGATCACAGCGCTTCTCTCCGACCAAGTCATTGAACCAGTGCCAGGCCTCGTGGTTGAGGGGTTCCCCGACTGACCCCAAGACTCGAAGAGAAGAGCGGTCATAGCGCTGGACCCATTCATCCTCGTACCGCAGCAGCAAGCGCAGGGCAGTCGGGGCACAGTAAAAGTGTGTGATGCCAAGTCTGCTTACTGTGTCCCAGTACCGTCCTGATGACACACAATCACATATAAAGAAAGGTCAATGCATCAAAAAAGACACAATACTGTACTAGTAATTAATTTATAAAAATTATAGCTATAACAACATGCAATTAAGAATTACACCTGTACACATTATTTATGTCATACTCACCTCGGTGGTAATTTACATCCATTAAGATTTTAACATAGAGGACAATAACATGCACCTAAAACATACAGTATAAGGAACTTGTACCATTCACACACCAGCATGCATGCTCATACTGCACACATACCATAACTTGTAATCAGGCATCCAGCTGCAGAGAAAGTGACATGAGAAATTATTCTCCCCAAACCCAAGTGCCATATGGCAATACCAGTTAGGGTGTCTTTTGATGCTAAGTGTCCTTACAATAAGGTCTAAAGCATGGTGTTAACTGAATCAGCCTTACCTCTGCTGCATGAAAAAGGACAATAAACAAATGAAGGTATTATAACAGGCCACCTAATCATTCCGTATCCACTAAGTCACTTCATGGCAAAAACATGTACAGTACTGTACTGTGTATTGTACTGAAAATATTGTTAGTACCAATACAGTTATCTAGAAACAGTTTATGTCTACATAAAATTATTATATTATATTAGTGTGTACATAACTGTATAAATGCAATGACTAAAATTTCTGTAAGGTTCTTAATAACTCATGGTGACAGAGTTTACAAACTGAAACATTTTCACACAACATTATACATTATTACAGTATAATGCAATTTAATCCAGGTTAGGACACCAAAAAGCTACTGGAGTTTCACTAAAATTGATGAAAGTTAATCTAAAAGTTTTTGATCATTACCTTTCATGATCCTTAATTCTCATCATCATCCTAACTATTTACCATCACTTCTCGAGGTTAATTTACACCTCAAGAGTAACACAGAGTACCATACCTGGATTAGGGTAGGTAGGAGTGCTTTCAAAGAGGACCGTGGTGGCCCCATTTGCCAAAGGACCATACACGACGTAGGAGTGGCCCGTAATCCAACCAATGTCGGCCATGCACCCAAACACGTCCCCGTCCCGGTAGTCAAACGCGTGCTGGAAGAGGACATAGATTAAATACAAACTTTATTATCTGATCATTAACTCACATAATATACAAATCCGATATCAGCCTCAGCATATCTCATTTACCAATTACTTTGTCAAACTTTATTTGAAGCACTTCATTGTGAATTAAAAATATGACAATGGGTTCTTTAGTTACCACCAAGCATGTACAAACAAATAATACAGTATACAAATCTTATACCAGATTAAGCATACACTAAATTCATAAACTCATTTGTCAAATTTGATCTGAAGCATCTTATCACTTCACCATTAATAAAAAGGTTCTCTAGTTACCACCAAGAATATGCAACAGAACACCATATATCAATGCCAGAGAAATTTGTAGCCAATAAGACATTTTTCTCAAGTACTTTACTGTCTACAGTCAGTGGTATAATTACAGAATGCTTTGCCATAATATACCATAGTAGAAAACTATAAATCATCTCTTTCTCACATAATGTTAGCATTGATTTGAATTGTTTTATGAAGGTTGATCTTAAATAAACATATGATGATGACTTCCCCTATTTACTATTGGTTCCAAGAGACTGTGGTAATGTTGTACATCTTTAGATAAGTAGGAAATGACTGTGTTGTGTTGGTCATTCACTGATATGGCACATGGTCTAGAAGGGTATTGGCCAGATAAGAAATGAGGACAGCTTCCCTGTTCATTGTCTGATTTCCAGAGATAAAGGAATATTTATATTCTCCTCACTATCACTACACACTTTTTATGGCACAGTACCTAATGTTCTATATTTCTGTTTGTAGGGTAAAATATAAATATTCAAAGTTACATATAAATTATATACTGTATAATAAACTACTTTATGCTGAATTCTCTTACACAATTTTAATATACCGTACTGCATATCATTCACTTTCTTAATCATTGATCTCTTGTGTTTTATTAGTCTCTGGTAGTCAGGGTGGAGAGTGAGCAGAGAGAGTTCTTTAACTTGAACGTTGGGTTGAAGCAAGGGTGTGTCATGTCCCCATGGTTGTTCAATGTATACATAGATGGAGTTATGAAGGAAATACAAGGAAGAGCAGTGGGTGTTGGTGTACCTCTGATAAGGGAGGGGAGTGAGAGAAAGTTGCATGTGTTGCTGTTTGCTGATGATAGTTCTGCTGAGTAACGATGGGTGGGAGTTACAGGGATTGGTGAATATGTTTTGAGATGTGTGCGAGAAACGGAACCTGAAGGTGAATGTAGTGAAGAGCAAAGCTATGGTCTTTGAAAGGGGTGCAGCCACAGGTTGTGAAGTGAGGTTAAATGGACAGGTTATGGAGAATGTCAGCTCATTTAAGTATTTGGGCAGTGTAATGAGTAAAGATGGGAGGTTAGAAGATGAGATGAGAGAGAGGGTACAACAGGGGAAGAGGGTTGTAGGAATGCTGAAAGCAGTGACAAGGAATAGGGCGATGAGTATGGAAGTGAAGAAAACGCTACATGATAGTGTGGTAATCCCGACACTGACATACGGGAGTGAAATGTGGACTATGATGGAAAGACATAAATCAAGAGTTAGAGGGGTGGAAGTTAACTACCTTAGAAGTGCATGTGGAGTGACATGGAGAGACAGACTGATGAATGAAGAGGTACGGGAGCAGTGTGGTGTGGGTGTGGGTGTGGACGTGTTGGAGTGTGAAAAGGAACACCTTGAGGTGGTTCGGTCATGTGGAGCGTATGGGAAGCGAGAGGTTGGTCAAGAGAGTGTACGAGAGTGAGGTGGAGGGATGGAGGGGGAGGGGCAGACCGAGAGTGAGGGGGAGGGATGGAGTTGAGAGGTATGGGGTGGGAGGAGGGACGCCAGTTAACGGGGAACAGGGATTCATGGAGGAGATTCATTTGTGGCCACCCCTTTGGGGATTAAATCGTCTGGCAATAGATAGATTGATAGATAATGTTCTGTTTAATTATTTTCTAACAAAAATCTATAATGCCTTATCAGTCAATGAAACTATGGTACGGTATAGTAGTGTACAGTCGGCCTCAGGAATTTGTACTGTACATCACTGTCACATCAAGGATTCGTAACTAGAAAATTTAGTACTGTACATTAATTTCCTATCACCAAATCTCTCTAATAATGTTATCTGGCTACTATTTGAATCAGTCAGCAGAACAATTCCTACAGAATAAAGACCACTTTTAACCATTACTCTGTGTACGTATTCCTGAGGCCGATTGTACCAATCAAATATTACCTTGTGTGTGACGGCAGCATAGAGGAGGTACCCGGCTGTGGAATGCACTACCCCCTTAGGAGATCCAGTGCTGCCCGAGGTATAGAGCAGGAAGAGCAGATCCTCGGCTCCCTGAACTGAAGGTGAACACTGGGTTGATGCTCCACTTGCTGCCTGTGTACAATGAAGACACAAACATTGAAATAAGACAATTATCAAACTTTAACCCTGTACAGTACTATGAAGCCAAAGATATAATTAAGGTTTAACAGACAAAACCGCCTCATCCAAATATCAAGCTCATTTGAAATATTTATTAAAACTAATGAAAATGTACTGTTGATTCAAGTACTCTACAAAATATTGCTGAATTACTTTGCAGTCATTGGGTACATAATACATATTTTGGCAAGCAGATCCTGAGTCACTCACTTGGTCGAGGGAGATATCTTTGGGTCCCATGTTGACCTTGGCACCGGTACGCATGCCTACAAACACACGCTTGATGGATGGACACTTGGCCACTGCCGCATCCACAACTTTTTTCAGTTCAATGACCTTGCCACCCCTCACTGCCTGGTCTGCTGTGATTACTGTTTCTGCACCAGCTGTCAACACATAAGTAAAATGTTTATCTTTAGTAGTACAGTATTCAATCAGCTTTTATAAGCCACTTGGTTTATGATGACAAATAATAATAATACTGTAATACAGTATGGTATAAACAGAATTTCTCCTTATGTGCCACCAAGATATGTCACTGACTGTTGACAAAAGTAATGAGGACTATCACTGACCATCCTTTATCCTGGAGGCAAGAGCTTCGGCTGAGAACCCAGCAAACACAACTGAGTGAACAGCACCGATCCTGGTACATGCCAGCATGGATGCAACAGCCAGGGGTGACACCGGGAGGTAGAGGGCCACCCGGTCCCCCTTCTTGACTCCACTATCACGTAGAACATTAGCCACACGACACACATCGTCATGGAGTTGTCTGGAGAACACATTTATACTTATTACTGTACATGTGGAATCACTTAGCCTTCACTCACACCAATATTATAAATGACTCATAATACAATAATTAATTTAATGTTAGGGTTTACAGAAACACAAGCCTAATGTTAAACGATGAATACCTGCACTTACTTGTATGTGACATACTCCTGTTGGCCGGGTTCATCCTTCTCCCACACCAGAGCCACTCGGTCTGGATGACGGCGGGCGTGACGGTCCACACAATTCACTGTGATGGAGAATGAAAAGTCAATATATAAACCAAATGTTGTAAATTTCTGATATTTGAGAGAATTATATTGGAACATCAGAAGTGAGTGACAGCCTGTGTGTACTAAAACCATCACAAATCATTCTCTTCCCTTACAAGTGCTCACAAATACAGAAAAATTGATCAAACTGGCATCAGTAACTGTAATCTATGGGGGTATATTATAAAGCCACTGTTTTCTCACTGATCTGAAGGTCTGCAGCATTATTATAAGACTCATTGAAGCTCATTTTCTAGGTGTCAGAATTTCTATAGGTGAGGGTGTGATAGGGTAAATTTCTATAATCAAGTATACACTCTGGGCCAAATACTATACAAGACAACTATGTTATGCAATGACTGGTATGCTGAGTGTATAGACTTCATTTGGAGCCACTGTAATGATCAACTGTATCAGCCACTGTATCATCCACTTTCTAATATAAACATGATTTCTTTGGCATGTGGCCCTCATTACGACCCAAAGAAAGACATATCTTGAAATCCTATCAAACATTTCTTTAAAAAATCTAATACATATACTGTAATTATTCCCAGTCATTCACTATAAAATAAATCTCCACTCACCTGAGACATTGAGCTTGCCATCTGGAAACCACCGGAAGTGTGAATTCTTGAAGTCATGGTCAGTCACTGTACGGAACTCCTCCTGCCATTCCAGTCGTGACCGAGCCAGGCGACCCCAGAACTCGTCAGGCTACAGAGTTAACAGGGAAAGCATGAGTAGGTTACAGTGTGAATAGAATGCATACTGGGATCATTATTGCATACAGTCTTACCAGAAATAAATGTGCTCTTGTAACGGTAATGGGAATAATTGGCAAAAGGGGTGTGATGCTCTGTTCTTGTACCCACCCCATTTGGCCTATCCATAAATACCTTCAATTCACAAACCAATGGCATATAATAAATACCATATGGAAGTAATGCGATGCAACAAGTCTTAACTCCCTCTCTTAGTGCCATAACTAAGAAAACTCATGGGTTGTTGTTGAAGTTCCTCAAGCTGTCTGGCCGAACAGCCCCGAGCTCCTGAGGAAGGTCATGGCCTGAACCGGGCTCTCCCACAGTGCCCTCAGAGAGTGTATGTTGTGTTGTTGGCGAGTGTGGTTGTGTGTATTGCAGTCTTCCATAATGTGTTTAATAGAATGAGGTGCTGTGTTGCATCCTGGACAGGTATCTACAATGGCTCCATCCAGCTTCTCATGGGTGACAATGATTAGTATGATTGTTGGACTGTCACTGTAGGGAACCATTGTGTTAATCATCATCATTGTCCAGGCTATAATGTTTCTTACAAACAACTTTTACTCAGGTATAAATGAAGGTTACAAACAGGACTGGCTTATCCCTGTCTCATTTCTCCACTACTATATTCATTCACACAATCAAGGCTGGATGCTTTTAATATTTGTTCTGGATTTGGACATGTGAACTCTTAAAGATTTTAGGAATCGGGTATATGATGTTCTAATTGCACTTTCAAGGGGTCATGACTGTGTGTGCACAATACATACATATGTCAGAATACAGTCCTGCAGGCTACTGGGAAGGTATGCGAACCCATGTATGGAAGAATGACTAAGAATACCATGTTTACAATACAATCCTACCATGCCATGAGGAAGCATAAATTAGCTACATTATCGTCCCTCATTGTTAAGTTTCTTGCGAGTATCAAATCTTTCCTAATACTGTACTGTACTGTAGTCTATTCACTATTTCTATCCATTTATTTGAACATCTGTTTAGGATTTCTTTTCATTCCTATAGGTTGTCACTGCCATGATCACTGCCTATGTATAGTCAGTCTCACTACCAAGTTAAAGAGAAGAAAGGGAGTGGCTAGGGTCCGAAGGGGCGTCCTAACCCTTAATTAGAGCATGTCCTACATGAAAAGCTACATTCTATAATACTTCCCTACACACTCAAGCTGAGAGAGAGAGAGAGAGAGAGAGAGAGAGAGAGAGAGAGAGAGAGAGAGAGAGAGAGAGAGAGAGAGAGAGAGAGAGAGAGAGAGAGAGAGAGAGAGAGAGAGAGAGAGAGAGAGAGAGAGAAATATTCAGATAAAGTACTTATCAGCTAAAAGAGGGAAGGAAGAGTAGAAGTGAGTATTATATTTATCTCTCTCTCTCTACACACACACAGAGAACATTAGGGTTGTGGAGATAATTAAGGCGGGTGAGATAAGAAACAAGGTGTGAGAGAGTAACAAACGTGCTGATGTGACTTTAAGAATGAGGTCAGCAAGATCCCTCACCCACTCTGCCAGCCAACCCTCCCTACTCAAGCCGGTACACACACACACCAGCTTATCATAGGGAACCAATTAATATCCCTCTCACTCTGCACAAGGGGAGGTTCTCTGGATGGTGATATGGAGGGCTACTGTTTCCTCCTAACTATGCCAGAAAACAGATATCCTCAATTGTACTAATAATAGGGGGATGTGTTTCGTGGCATAGTTTGGAGGAATCAGAAACGTGAGGATAAGTAGAGGTGAGAATGTTAGGGGACCCTGTATGAGAATTGAAGGCTTCTGATTCCTCCTGACTATGCCACGAAACAAGCTCCTTCCATATAGGTATGTGTGTTTTGTGGCAATGTTTGAAGGACTCTCTAACCACCAATTCTCTGACTACATCACGGAGGTCTTTAAGAGAAAGGGTGTAAGATATGCAGGTGTATACGAGGTAATAGTAAGTAGGTGTAGCTTATTAGGTAAAGAACTAGTACATACATGACACAGTTTTCTTAATACGATTTTTGACACTGTGATTCATAGACAAGCTTCTTTATGTTCGATTGAATCTTTGTTGTTGTTAATTTTACCATTTATTACCTACTAATTAATAAGGGCCGCCAGAGTGTTGCTTGAGGGCCACATGCGTCCCGCGGCCCGCCGGTTGTGCATCCCTGCACTAAATTATTCCAAAAAACAGGCCCCACCATTATTTATGTTAATCAGGCTGATCCCGTTTCCTGGCATACTTTGGAGGCATCAGTGACCCTCTAATTAAAACAAATGACCCCGTTAAGTGTACACGTAAACACACAAGAGTACGTGTATGTAGGTGATGAGATAAGAGCCCAACATTACGTACCATCACTGCGTAATAAACCCAAATAATTACCCTGACTCTCTCTGTACCAAGGATGATAGTCTATCATCCTTGCTCTGTATCATCCACCCACCCACTGCCCTGAAATGAATACTGTAAAAAAACACTTTCATCTTCCTCTGTTAGTGTCTTAATTTACTTTACATTAAAATTATACTGTAAATATTAATGAGAAGATAGCTTTTTTACGTCGGCTGCATTATTATTATTATTATATACACGGTTAAATATAAACAATATCCTTGAAATATTCCCGGCCTACTCTCTGTCTCCTCTCAAATACATAAGCAGAGGCTATGCATATAATATTATTAATTAAAGTAGGTACACTAATACACTGCATGTAAGCCAATACACTGTATACTAAAAACAACGTGTGTGTGTGTGTGTGTGTGTTTATAGGGGAAGGGGTTGGGTTGGGTTGGTTAGTCATTAAAAACAAGCTGTGTGTGTGGGAAGGGGTCGAGTTAGTTTGTCTTGGCATGGATGGGTTGAAGACCGTACTGTACGTTGGTGCCAAACGCTTATAAACAATACCTACATCATAACTTAACAGATACCGTATCACAATAATACCTTCATGAACAAATCTATAAGGCACATCATAATAAGATAACAGACATACTGAACAGGTAAAACGTACACAGGAGAGGTAAACACAATGCCAGAGTCTGTACAAAAATAACATATAAAAAGTATAAGACTATATGGCACCACTGTACGGCCTTGGCCTTGACTGGCGTACTGACCACTGACATACCTATCACGTTCTTATGTACGCACTTACACATGTTGACAACTACGACGTTATATTATTATTATTATTATTATTATTATTATACTGTTCTTAAGGAAATAAACTATACAATACACACAAACTGACCGAGGAAAATAATCTCGTGCACTAAAAGGGAATCACTCTCAAATAGCTAATTATTTTTAGGGAGGTTATATTTAATAACATAATAACATTCTGGCACACATAACGATGACATGAAAAAGTTCTTACGTAAACTGTCCGCCCGCGAAGGAAAGGGAAAGAATAACTATAACCTTGACAAATAATTCCAAAGTGTATAATTAGACTAAACTATCTATGAAAGAATTAATACTTGTCCCATTTCAAGCAACGTACTGTACGTACATTGAACTACTGGTTACTGAAATAATGTATGGAGAGGATCAGTATGGTTTTGTCCATGATCCCACTGTTAATTTAATTACTTATCCACTTATAGGCATACAGTTAACTAAAGGGATATTTTCTTGTTCGTAAATGGCAAGGTCTGATTCTCCCTAACTAGGCCAGAAAGCACACCACCTCATATGTTACAAATGCAGGTGTCTGTTTCTTAGCATAGATTGGAGGAACCAGAGACCCTCCAATTTACCAACAAGATTATTTCCCCGTAATTAAATAAGGTCGTTAGGCTATTGTATCATACAGCCATAGCCTAATACAATATCGGTACACGTATACAAATCAGTGACTAAATTTCCATGTGTTATCATTTCATTCATAATAATATCTTTCAGCTCTGCAGTTACGGTACGTAGTCTTTTCACCATTTTTCAATATTTCTTTAATCTTAATATCCTTGCCCTTGAGTTAATTAAATTGTTTCCACCGGTGACATAATTTTGTGACCTTATGCCGTTATATATAGCCTACGTCCAAGGCCGTTACGTTACGTTGTCATCAATCTCTATCCATCAACATCATCATCATCATCATCAACCATAATTATTCCACTACAGTACAATATGGCCTTTCTAAACATGCCAAGGTTCTTTCTGCTGTCAGTCTAGGGGCTCTAGCCTATTCAGTACCCTAGCTACTCCTGAGAAATTCCATCTCGTCCTGCCACCGGTATCTCTGATATCTCTACAATCTTTTCATAATAAAGTGATGTACGTGCAACACAAATATGAACATCATGAACCTCACTAATCATCTTTCCTGTAATGATAAGATTATACAAGATACAGCAAGATTGAATGTAAATTCCATGATAATGACAGAAGCGGTCCCCTCTTCTGTCATTATCATGGAATTTACATTCAATCTTGCTGTTCATAAAATGCCTGAACGAGGTCAAAAACCTTGCGGTGATATCAATATATTAGCCTTCACGTCAACAAAATAATACTGCAAAAGAATCTAACATATAATTTTCTAATATTAGACAATTTTTTTAGTCTCATGGAAACAATGATGACGTCCAGCCTCTGAGTGTAATGCACGGCTGACGGCATTATGTAAAACTCACGTACAGAGGTTAATTAAAACAAAAAATTCAATTAACCCATAAACAATCAACCCAATCCAACGAAATCCAACTTAAATAATAATAATAATAATAATAATAATAATAATAGAATGAACCCAACTGCCCACGCTCACTCGCCCGAGAGGAAGTTGGCCTATTTCCGTCACACTTGGGGCCTTTCAGTGCAACCCTCTGACTCATTCACCTTTCAGGGACCACACTACTGCTTGTTGTGCTTGTTGTACCCTTCTATCAATAGGAAAAAACTGCTTTGGTGCACATTATTATAAGATGTTGTGGTTGTTGGTGTATTTCATATTCTAAATCAATTACACGTCGATTCAGCAAGCTAATATGAATCTGACAATACGCAACTGAAGTGATAATTGGAGTATTGTGTAGTTCCCTCTAACTTGTGTAATATTAATATGAATCTGACAAAACGCAACTGAAGTGATAATTGGAGTATTGTGTAGTTCCCTCTAACTTGGGAAATATCATATGATTATAAGGCCGTAAGTTTTATCTGTATAACTCTCATTGATTCCTGTGTAGCTGTAGCCTCAATACTTTCGACGCAATAAGGTGTTGTGTTTACTTTGGCCAGTAAGGGAATATAAAAACAGAATTGCTCTGCTCGTTGCTTGCCAACCTGCACGTACTATACACACAGCTTGCCCACTAACCCATGCCAGAAAAAAAAAAAAAAAAACTTTACCAGTTAAGAGAATAAAAGAGATTGTATCCCACTCTTGTCATACGATATATAATTTTACTATATATTACCATATAATATTTAGCGCAATGTCTACGTACAAATGAAGAGTAAAGTTAGATACCGGATATGGAACTTCCTGACAATAACAGCGTAACTATATATTACAAATGTTTAGAGGTCGTGTCTAGATGTTTGCAACTCTTCAACTTCGTGCAACTCTACGGTCAGAAAACCCCTACATTTCAACCTCATTAATTCTTAACTAACCGTAACTGGTCAGTCGACTAGTACTGTACTTAACAAAAGGTTGTAATATACCGTAGGGTGCAGTGGATCACATAGTTTATCCTGCGATATATATATATATAAGTATATTTAACAAAACTTAAAATTAGGCACATTGGATTCGGATGTCTGAAAGGTAATTAACCCAACGTGTACCCAACGTGTAAACCATTTGTTCTGCATACCGAGGCATTGACGTGGCATTTTAATTCCTGACATCTTTTATTGACTTGACAACTAACTTAGCATACATTTACCTTGGTTATACCACAGTCTAGTTAGTCTCGACCGTGGGTTATACATACCTGCTCGAGGGAAAATTGGTGGATGCTCCTGTGAGTGAGAAGGTCAGGGTAGGCGTTAGTGATCTCCGGTATGGGTGTTGTTGTGATGTCGTTGGTTCCATCAAATTTTGGACTGGTGGCGGATGAAGTAGTGGCAGCACGATGAGGAGACTTAAAGAACCCCTTGGTGCAATACAGTCGGCGGGGGGCCCCTCCTCCTGCTTGTTGCAATGCTTTCGACAGCAGGCGTATCACAGATGTTGAAGGCATCCCGGAGGTGCTGCTATAATAATAATATCACTTAGATGTGATGTGGTAAAAGTATTCCAAGCAAAACCGAAAAGGAATAAGAAATGAAGAATATTTGCAAATGCTTCAGCTCAAATTATGTAAACAGTCACTCCCGACTGCAGCACCATTCAACCCCTTCCGACCTGTCACTGCTTCGGAACTGGGACTCACCGGCAGTGGTGCCAGGTGGACGGGGTGCTGTTGGCGCACAAACTTCCTGAAAACTCGCCAAATACGCCCGAATTTTATCTGCCAGGTCCAACAAATCTGTATTATGTAAGCAAGCTGTAGCACTTTGCAAAAATTTAAATACTTGTATGCTTCCCCAGCTGATATATATATAATTACAAGTCTGTTCCCAAGTTGTTGTATGTGAAAATGTGTCCCTCCTACGCATATATAATTGAGCAAACTCGTTATATTAAAGTGGTCTAGGGAGCGCCACTCACGGCTCTATTCAAGAAACATTGGCAACTATTTGTTCCCCTCCGGATATCAGTGAGGTTACAACGCAAGTGTTCCCCCAAAGTTGTGTTTACTAGTAATCACAAAGGAGTAACGCTCTACGGTCACTAGTCAACATGGTCCAGAATTGTGTGTACTCTGTATATTTGGGTCTGGCGTCACAGAGGCTAACCAATCAGAACCCTGGCTCAGTTGCCGCCTATGGCACGGGGCTCTGCTATTGGTTACGCTCAACAGGTGATATCACACATAGTAAACATATATTTCTTTTAAAACACGATGCACATTTCAATTCGACACCATTATAGAGAACTATTATACATCAATAAAGAGGAAAGAGGAGGATAACAAGAGAATAGTAACGTGTTGGCACTAAGATAATAAACCAGGTCAAGAGTTGCCAGTTTGCTTGTAAACAACTTTCCCTTTCCTCCCCGACTCATTTCTCGCAACAGTCAACAGTCAACACAGGATATTCAGTTCGCTGCCTAAACACTACTGCATGGCTGTCATACTATACCATCACACAACATCCTTTGTCAGGGAACAATAATAAAATATTGCTAATAATATATAGAGTTCTTTTGTGTTTCCTTTTAACCAAGAATACCTTATGGAGAAAGCACATCTGTCCTCTAAAGACTAATAAGAGTATTTCACTTTGCCCATATTGCCTATGGTGTAGGTCCCACTTGACCACCGTTTTTTTGGGTCAGGCGCCACATTTACATACTGCAATTCGCAGAGATAGCACAGCAGGTAAGTGATCTTCGGGAGAACCTATCCTAACCTAACCCAACCCCACAATATTACCTATCCTATCCTAACCTAACCCAACCCCACAATATTACCTATCCTATCCTAATAATCCTATCCCAACCCCACAATATTACCTTCAATACAAGAATAATCTCGTATATTTTAAAACTTTAACTTTAACTTGGTGTACATGTTTGGCAGGAGCTAGGCACTGTTGTGTGATGGCTGCAACTATGTCAACACCGGACTTGTGGAAGTGGTATCAAGGCGAGTGTAGTCTCTACCGAAAACTTGGAACATTTTGAGGGAGCAAAATTTGAGGAAGCAGTGGAAAACAATGTGGAAGGGAGTGCTGTGTCTGGTGAGAATTTGGAATATTTTGAGGAAGAAGTGGCAAATAGCACTGGCTTAAGTAGTGATTCTTCAATGTTCCAATACTCCCTCCTTACTTGGTCAATCCCTCATCTGCCCCTCACGTTTCTCTCCCTTACATACGCTTGCACTCTGTTCTGCCATCTAACCGGAGGTCTGCCTCTCACACCAGGTCCCACAATTTCACTTCCATACACCTTCTTTACAAACTCCTCACCTTGCATTCTCTCTACATGTCCAAACCATCTCAATGTATTACGCTTCACTCTCTCAACCACTCCACACTCAATACCAATTGCCTTCTCTCATACCACATCCCTCATTACTTTCTTCATCCCACCTAGTAAGTCCACATGATCCTCTCAAGTAAATCATTTCCACTGCACCTATTTTAGACTGATGAGCCCCACCCCATGTCCATGTCTCTGACGCATATGTCAGTGTTGGCAGGATTATACTATTTCGTAGTCCCCTTTTCACTTCCATACTCACACTTCTAGCCTTCATAATCCTCCCCAGTGATTTTATAGCTTGTCTACCCTTCACTGCTCTCTCCCTAATTTCTCCTTCCATAATTCCATGTATACACAGAACTGTTCCCAGGTACTTAAACTCCTTCACTCCATCATCTCACCCCCAGAATTGTCTCGCATTTAGTCCCAGTTGGTACTCCCACTCTGTAATAAGGTGTGGCAAAGTCAATCACTTAAGTTTCTGCCCTCTCAAATACCATCACCTTACTTTTACCAACATTTACCTTCAGTTTCCGTCGTTTGCATACGGACTGAAACTCAATTACCACCACCAGAGAGTGAACAGAGTGAGTTCTTTAATTTGAATGTTGGGTTGAAGCAATGGTGTGTGATGTCCTCATGGATCTTCAGTGTATATATGGATGGAGTCATGAAGGAAATACAGGGAAGAGCAGTGGATGTTGGTGTACCTCTGTTAAGGGAAGGGAGTGAGTGGAAGTTGCCTGTGTTGCTGTTTGCTGACGATACATAATTCTGTTGAGTGACGATGAGTGGGAGTTGCAGGGTTTGGTGAATATGTTTGAAGATGTGTGCGAGAAACGGAACCTGAATAAATGAGGTGAAGAGCAAAGTTATGGTCTTTGAAAGGGGTGGTGAGGTGAGGTTGAGTGGTCAGGTTATGGAAGGTGTCAGCTCATTTAAATATTTGGGCAGTGTGATGAGTAAAGATAGGAGTTTAGAAGATGAGATGAGAGAGAGGGTACAACAGGGGAAGAGGGTTGTATGAACGCTGAAAGCAGTGACAAGGAATAGGGTGATGAGTATGGAAGTGAAGAAAACGCTACATGATAGTGTGGTAATCCCGACACTGACGAATGGGACGATGACGGAGAGACATAAATCAAGAGTTAGAGGAGTGGAAATGAGTTACCTGAGAAGTGCGTGTGGAATAATGTAACGTTGTGTAGCCGTTACTAGTTGCTAGGAGTGTTACAAACTCACAGGGACGATATACAGTAGTTTATTACGCTGAGTAGTGCAGGTAATAATGACACCCAGCAAGGCCAAGAGATATACCGGGTCAGGACACTTGCGCTCCTCACCTCCCACCTGGGGGGTGAGTGAATCTGTGACGTCAGCAAAAGGGCACCTTGATACCCAGTATACTACTGGATCGAGGGAGTTCAATTGACACTGGGAAGTGACCACACTTGGACTATCTGTCCTGGACTCCTACGGCTCAGTGACTCTCTCCACATTCTGCAGTACCTTATAACTCAGATAGGTTCAGAGACACCATAATCCACGACGTCAGGATTGGAAGGTTAAAACCAAGGTCAAGGCCAGGTTAAAACTGCTGGTTACTTGGGTGTCGAGGTTAAACTGGTAATATGGACACTTAAACTCTATTTTTTTAGTCGGGATGGTTATTAGGGGAGTAACAACACACAATAATACAAATACATGAATACATACATACATACACATATATATAGATATAAAACGAAATAAGGGAAAAAAGAGGGAGTGGTGTCTGCTACCTATAGTAAGTGTACGTGAGTGGTGTAAGTGTTGGGTGAGTGGGTATGGGATGTGTTGTGTGCTGGAATGTGTGTTGTGTGTGTGTGTCTGGGTTGTGTAAAGCAGAGAGGTATTTGGCAGGGCAGTGTATCGCCCTGCCGGACCTCGTGCATGGTAAACCCATCCGGGAGCAGAGTAGGTTCTTGCTCGTCTGGTGGCTCGGCCGCTAGGATGGTATAGGACCTGTAGCCAGGTGTGGTGGTAGCATGGAGGTATAATATAGAGGAGGCGGCATGAGCCACTCGTCCTGTACACCCAAAGTGAAGCCAGGGGAGGAGCTTATTACCCTACCCCCCATTGACTCAAAACATTGCTCCGGCCGCTTTAAACCCATTATAATTATGCTCTTATTTTCTCATATTAACTATAATTAGAGCCAGAAAGAGACTTGAATTTGTTCCATATATGATAACTGCACAAAATGATCTAATTCTGAGTATTATCAAAATTACTTAAACCCAATAAATACCGCAGTTTCCTAGAGCCTTACCTTGTAAAATGTGGTTACGATGTTAGTGAAGATGTTATCTTCACTTGGGGTTAATGGTAAATAAGTTTGTGTTGGTCTAGTCTAGTCTTTTTTATTTCTTCAGGTTTTACATTGCATATAAGTTTCATAACTAACCTGGAATATAATCATGTGACTATATACATAAAGGTTGCCTGCTACAACCTCTTCTCGCAAACTTTTCCAAGGAGGAGTATGAATGCAAGAATGAATTAATTAATGAATGAATAGTTTATTTTATGCAAAAAGTATAGTGTGTAAGCTATGCTTACACACCAACCCACAGACAGTATTATAACGTTACAGAGAAATAAGAACAAGTACAGTTGCCCACACATGAAGCTGCTACGCCTCGTTACTTGCTAGATACCTACAACAGGAAGGAAAGTGAGCAAAAGTTATAGTTTGTTGACAAGCAGATAGTAATAATATTTTACTGTCTGCCTGTCAACAAACTACATCTTTTTTCACTTTCCTTTCGTTGTAGCCAAGCACCTCACAAGTAACGAGCCATACCAGCTTCATGTGTGGCCAACTGTACAATTGCAAATAAAATTAATTATATAAAGAGTTCTAGTATGAGACTCTGGAAGGCCTTATGTCACTCTTTAAGTACATTATACATATAAATAAGATTATATACAGTAAGATATGTATAGTGAAGTGAAGATGTGTACAGTGTAGTGAAGATGTGTGGTGTACTGTGAAGATGTGTGATGTGCAGTAAACATATAGCCTACATAATGTAGTGAAGATGTGTATAATGTAGTATAATGTGTATAATGTATATGGATGTTTTATGGTGATGAGGAGTAGAGGAGGGACGGAAGTGATAGGCTCACATACCGGGCGCCAGCATCATTGGGTTACTCCACTGTGGGTTACTCAATGGCTGGGACGGTCCGCGGGCTGAGGGCTCAGGGCTGTAATAGCCCACAAGGGCTGAGGGCTGAGTCCAGCTGAACCTAGGGTCCGATGTTTACGTACTTGCGACTTTAATTTAAACCATATGAGAAAAGGTGTAGGGAGGGAACACCAAGAGCCTCCAATACTACCACACAACACGTTCCTCAGTTGAAACTGAAAGTCGGTGGAGTTAATACTAGTGGTAATTTTACTTAGAGACATTTACAGCAAACCTTTGGGAGAATATAGGACCCGGAATACGTTTGATCCAAACAATACATCTGGAATACAGATTTACGAGCTGGGTACAATTCATACTACGAGTACCTATACCTACCAACATCTTGCTACCTACCTACTGCCCTAATGGCGATAAAGAACAACGGAATTTAGTTACTTTAGACCCGTCACTTGTAAGTGAATATCCCGTAGAGTTAATAGATTAATAATAATGAATACGCACTTGAAGTATTAACATTTAAGGATTAATAATATAGAACTATAGTATTATGTAACTGTTATCGAACTGCATATCTGTTGACAGATCAAGACCAACAATAAACCAGTTGTGTCCAGACGGTTGGATATTATTGCTTCTACATCCCTACATGGCCATTATAGTCTTTACAAAGGGTCGTTGGTGGATGTATAGGTCTAAGGGAGTGCAGCAGGAAGATACTAGAGTAGACACACCACTGGCACACCACTGGCACACCACGGCTGGCCTATCGGAGGGTGAGTTTCACGAAGAAAGTGGAAACTTCTGTTAATGAAAGTGACTTATGAAAGTGATTCATAAGGTTGTTTGGCTAGAGTTGTGGAGATTTATTTAATTGTGAGAACTGTTGTACAGTGTGACACTGTGAATCGTGCATCCACTGATAGTAAGCGGTACTGAGAAAGAAAGGAGGAGGGAGAAAAGGAAAGAAAATAATGTCATGATCAATAGACAGGTGAATATTGTGATACCGTGACCAGTACTCCTCTGGGGAACATAAAAACCATATAAGCAGTGACCAACCTGAGGAAGGTATGGTGGAGACTGAATAGTGGGATGACCAAGTACTCAGCTGACTACTAAGGAGGTCACACAGGTCTGGGTCAAATTGACTCCCGAGCAGAAAAGGAGATTTCGCATCTTTCAACACGACAAATGGGCAGGCTTATTGAAGAACTTATTGGCTCCACTGAAACATGTGAATGATTATTTGAATCAGGTGATGGTAGTCCTTAATGGAACAGCTGAGGATGATGGACCCGAAGTCGACTGTGAAGAAGAGGCCCCGGAGGAAGACGATGGAGATGTTGACTATATGCAACACCATGCATTCTGGACCCAACCCACACTCTAAAAAAAAAAATGTTTTTCTACGCAATTTTCCTTATTTTCTAACAGAAAAGTTCTGTAAATATAAATACGGATTTTCTCCGTAATTAATTACCGTATAAATTACACACATATTTATTTTGCTAAATATTTAATAGATTACTGTTTCGTTCTTTATGTAATGTCAAGATTGTACCACTTTGTATGTTAGAAATGAATGCAAATGGTATTTATTCACATACAAAAAAATATCGTGTATTTTATATGAGACACCTTTAGTTACATTGTGTGGTGGTATATGGCAACTCTATAGTTGGATGAGTTGGCAATACATTCTTATTATTACTTAACCACTTTACCAATAGGTATGATGGGCGCTAATAATTATTATACAACTACAGTATTGCTTCTGTGGGATAATCATATTATTCATACTATAGTTGTTGTTGTTGTTGTTGAAGTTCCTCAAGCTGTCTGGCCGAACAGCCCCGAGCTCTTGAGGAAGGCTATGGCTTGAACCGGGCTTTCCCACAGTGCCCTCAGTGAGTGTATCTTGTGTTGTTGGCGAGTGTCATTGTGTTCGTTGCAGTCTTCCATAATGTGTTTAATAGAATGGGGTGCTGTGTTGCATCCTGGGCAGGTATCTGTGATGGCTCTATCTGTGATGGCTCTATCTAGTTTCTTTTGATATGTCAGAAGAGCCGGATGGTGGCCGCTTCTCAACCTGGCCAGGTGGACTCTGTCTTCGCAGGGAAGGGAGGATTCTGATGGGTGGATGTCAGGGGGTCGTGCATGCAGCAGGGTGTTGTTTTTAAGTTTTTTGATGGATTGGTGGGTGATTTGAGTGTGGAAGTGTTTTTGGAGGCTGGTTTGGGGTGGGCAGGGTGTAAGAGATGATAGTATTTGTGTATGGTATCGTGTACTGGGGGTTGTTTTGATGTTTCTTGGCATCTCTGGGTGTTTTGCCATGTAGTGTAGTGGGTGGCGTGGATTTTTGGAGGCTGCGGCAAATGTTTGTGTGCCTCTCATGTCAAGGTGGTCCTTAATCTTGAGGATTTTGGTTTCATGGTGTAGGTGGTCTGTAGGTGTGGTAGCTGTGCAGCCTGTGATTGTTCTTAGGGCTCTGTTTTGTATGGTCTGTAGGGTGTTGAGATGAGTCTTAGTGAGGTTTGAGGCCCAGGCGGGGCTATTGTCTGCTATTATTTATAAGATATTTATTGCCAGCTGAGTTCAAACAAAGTCTGATATTGCTCCACTTGAAATTTATCACTATTATATAACAATAATATAATGGTAGTAATAATATTCTAGTGTTCGTTACAATAATATATACCATATATCGTTAGTTGCATTAATATTCTAAACACTTCATTTACAGTAGGTTTAATATGATCTTACTCTCCATGAGATTATTTTGTTGGTCAAGTGGTTAAGGTGAGGGCTTCATAATAATACAGTGATCGTGATTTCAATCCCCCTCTGAGTTGGATATTTTTATTGATCAAATTGTTCTCGTTGCTCCGGGTTCGAATCCTTCAACGTTGGTATTTTTATGGATGACCAAATGGTTCTAATTGTTTTCAAGTATCTCAGCTACATCAATAAAACACCCTTGTAACGTCACCAACACATACTGAAGCTGAACAAAAATATTTATATTTTGTTCCTGTTTACATATTTTCCGTTAATTTTACAGAGAAAGTTCGGCAGCATGGATGACGTTCTTTTTTCTGTAAAATTACAAGATTTTTTTTTAGCAGTGCAGAGAGAACATGATAGGAGCAGGCCTAATAAGAGCTTTAGAGTCGGGACTGAATTAGTAGAAACGACCGCTCCAGGAGGGTCGAAGAAAAGAGGAATGGCTCCACAACATAGAATCTTCAATAGAGACATCAACATCCAAAGCAACGGAAATAATGGACGAGTAACGAGGTGTGTGAGACGAGAGCGGGAAGAGGCCTTTGACAGCGATGAACGTGATTATGAGCATCGTTACTATTCCTATAACCACGATGTGGATGAGAGTGACAATGCTATGCGAAAGCGTATATTATAAGTCCCCATCACTAAGGTGGTGCAGAAGAAAGGCCGAGGGGAAGGAAGAGTGGAGGACCTGTTATCCACGGTGAGGCTGCCACAACTGGAAATCCCAGCATTCTATGGGGAGAGTGAGGCTGAGTTCAGGCACTTCAGAGAGGAATTTGAACAGTGTGTTGAATATGCAAGAGTGCCTGATGACTACAAACTTCAGGCTCTGATACAAGCTTGCAAGTCTTTTCGGATACGGAAGGTAGTCTCTCATTGTGGTAAACGTGGACCGGCTGAAGGCTACAAGAGAGCAATGAAATTACTGAAGGAAAGATTTTCAAAGTGTTGACGATGCATATGCAGCGTCAGTGACTCAGAACGTGTTTACAGGACCTAGCATTCGACTGGACGACAGCAAAGGGCTCCAGGAATTCTCGGATGATCTATGGTCATCAATGAACACCCTGACTAAGATTGGAGAACTAGACACTCACTCTCATGTAGAGATAGTAGCCAAAAGATTCACTGGAGAGATGCTCAGGGAATACCAAAGGGCCAGAGAGAAATTTAAAGAAAGGCACGGGGTGGGCCCCAAGATGGGGTGGTTGGTGTCATTTGTAGGTACAAGCACATGTAGGCAAAGTGCGCGCTGGGAGCAACAGAGAGAGAACAGAGTCGAGTAGCGAGGAAAGTGATACCCATGAGAAGAACGATGGGTTTAGTGACGTCAGAGGACAGGAACAATGGTGAATAGTGAGGAGAAGCCACTGTGCTCAGTTTGTGGCTTGCATCACCTTCTGCCTAGATGTGAGAAGTTCAAAAGATGGAATGTTTTCCAGAGAAGAGATGTATAGCGTCGGCTGAGGTACTGTATTGGTTGTCTTAAGGGACCGCATAACTTGTCAAGTTGCAAAGAGTCCTACCGATGCAACATTAATGGCTGTGTTGATAGACACTCCAGGTGGTTACACCAATCAACACCCAAGTCCAGCAGTGATGAAAGTATGTTGGGTATTCAGGGTCAAGAATAAATCATTTGGCCAAGATGAAGGTGTAGCCTCCTGAGCCTTCAACCTCGTATGAACCGGTCTCCCAGAGGCGACAAGTGTCCCTTTATGAACCATCCAGGAACCCAGGATCCTCAAATTTATGTGAGCCAGTAGCGTCATCCACCAGGTTTGAAGGAAGGGCAACATACATAAACCAAAATAATTACTGTACTAAAACCATTAATAAATAAATACAACAATTAATAATGTATGTAGTTAAATATACACATCATACTAATTATAAAAATAATTACATAATTAGTACTATTACAAACACTATTGCTACTATAATAATAAAAATAATGATAGTAAATGCAAGCTTGCTTCTTTATGACTGTGGATTTATAACGTACTGTAAAAGACCTTATTCTGTTTAATTAATCACAGAAAAAGACCATTAAATCAAGCTCTATATTATTCATGATTCCACCATAATTATACACAGTCATTGTACAAGGTACCAGTACCATGTTAAAGGAAGGACAAGGAGAAGGTGATAGAGAGATGGGACAACTAGAACGAATGAAAGGTGGATAGGCCTAGAGAGATGGGACAACAAGAGTGAAGGAAATGGAAGGAAAGGAGGGTCAGGGAGGTGGGACAACAAAAACGAAGGAAAGGTGGGACAGGGAATTGATGATAGAGAGATGGGACAAGAATAATGAAGGAAATGGAAGGAAAGGAGGGACAGGGGGATGATGATAGAGATATGGGACAGAAAGAACAAAAGAAATAGAAGGAAAGGAGAGACAGGGAGATTATGATAGAGAGATGGGACAAAAAAACAAAGGAAATAGAAGGATCAAAGGAGGGACAGATAGATGATGATAGAGAACACACACACACACACACACACACACACACACACACACACTATCCTCTTAACACAGGGTCAGCATATCATTTAATGTGTATGGTAATGAATAACACAAGCCTGGGAAAAATTTTGGTGTAAAATGAAATGGTGGACACAAGTATTCATTCATTGTATATCCAGGGTCTACTGAACTTTTTTATAATGTATTTCAAAGCTATTCTAATGTAAATCATAATAATCTCACATAATTATAGCGGAGTGAGATTATTATATATATAATAGCCTTTTTTTGCTTCCGGACATCACCATTGGATTAATTGTAGCCGTTGGAAAGGTGAATAACCTGCTCCGACTGAACATCATCATTACATCATTATAATTCTTGTTATATTATTAGTGAAAGATAAACAATATATTTTTTAACTCCGCAACTTAAATTAAAATACAAACAAACAAGAAAGGGGCGCTGTTGGAAAGGCTAAAAGTTAATTATATCCCAGTGGTGCCAGGTGCAGGGAAATTTATCTATTTTAGGAAATTTTTAAGTCTACGCAGGAAAATTATATAAAGATTGTTCAAGAGTAAACAGGGAAATTTCTGCAAGACGAAATACCAAAAAGACCGTCAAGAGTAAAACAGGGAAGAGTTATTGAGGTAAAAAGGAAAATTCTAAAGGTGAAGTTAGGGAAATTTCGTCAAGCAGACCTGGCAACATTGACATTTGACACTCAGCTGTTAACACTGCCGGCAAATGTAAAAAAAAAAAACTAAAATTGTGTGTGAAATGAAGAGCGAAGCAAGTCAAGGAGTAAAGAAGAAGGAATACAATGACTGTGTAATTATATAAAGTGTTAATAAGGAAGGAAAGATGAGACAACTGAAAGAAAATAAGAGAAAAGAAAACTCAACCATCACCAAGGACGTATGTTAACAAACTTCCCCCTATTTTTCTCTCCCTTTCCTCTCTCTCTTGATTCTTTTGTAGGAAGAGTCAAAATAAGCTGGGAAAGACAATGAGATTTATTGAAAGAATGGGTTGTTTTATGGCTGGCAATATGGTTCTGTGGTTATATCGGTATATGTTGAAAGATTTACCGTTAGTGCGTACGTTTTTTTTTTACCTTCATTACCCACTTATTTAGACCATTCTAAGACTATTTTCGGTAAATTTACAGAAGAACTGGGTTCACTATATTGTGTATTTTAGTATCATTACCCACTATTTTGGACCATTCTAAAACACTTTTATTCTATGGTGTTTCTTTCGGAGATGCCCCGTTTTCGAGATATGCCCCGTTTTACAAACATAATTTGAAAATTAGTCTGACCTCACCTGACCTGACCTAACCTAACCTAGACAACAGCAGACTACCGGGACCTAACCTGGGCAAACTACCGGGACCTAACCTAGGCAAACTACCGGGATATAACCGGTGTAAACTATCATAAAGTGACTTGGGCAAATTCCCAGGACCTAGCCGGATGTGGTAACACTGCGCGATCCTAACCAAAAACCCAGTTATTCTGTAATAATACCCTATTTTCGGTATTTCTTGAAAGAATTACCGTTTTGCAGCAGTGTTGCCAGATCCGGCTGGGTCCCAGTATTTTACCCCTGTCATTTATTGTACTTTATCACGATTATTTCCCGGTAGTTTGCCCAGGTTAGGTCACGGTAGTTTGCCCAGGTTAGGTCCCGGTAGTCTGATGCGGTGTAGGTTAGGTTAGGTCAGGTCAGGTAAGGTCAGGCTAATTTCAAAATGCCCCATTTGAATATGCCCTATCTTGGAAATGGGGCATTTGCGGAGGAAATGCCATAGAAGAAAATAGTCTTAGAATGGTCTAAATAAGTGGGTAATGAAGGTAGAAAAACCGTACCCAATAACGGTAATTCATTCAATATTTACCCTATTTTCTTCTATGGCATTTCCTCCGCAAATGCTCCATTTCCAAGATGGGGCATTTTGAAATTATCCTGACCTTACCTAACCTAACCTAGACCGCATCAGACTAACGGGACCTAACCTGGGCAAACTACTGGAAAATAACCGTGGTAAAGTATAGGAAATGACCGGGGCAAAATACTGGGACCTAGCCAGATCTGGCAACACTGCTACAAAACGATAATTCTTTCAATAAATATCTCTACAACTCGACAATTTTTTTTTTTTTTAGCGTGGCCAGTGCTTTGAAATGTGCATGTGTGTGTGTGTAAAGCTTAGTTCCTGCCTGTGTGTGTATAAAGCTTAGTTCCTGTCTCTGTGTGTGTAAAGCTTAATTATTAGTTCCTGTCTGTGTGTGTGTAAAACTTAATTATTAGTTCCTGCCTGTGTGTGTGTAAAGCTTAGTTCCTGCCTGTGTGTGTGTGTAAAGCATAGTTCGGTATTTATCTATATATTTCCGTTTTATAGCAGTGTTGCCAGATCTGGTTGGATCCCAGTATTTTGCCACGGTAAGGTCCTGGGCTGGTACTTATAAAGCACTAAGTCTTCGTCTTAGCGCTATGATTCTGTCCTAAGCCTCAGATGGCGGATAAAAGTCCTAAATCCCTAAGAATTAGTCATAAGTCCTTATGTCTCGTCACAACTCTCGTCTTAGCTAAAACTGGGTCCGGGGGTGTCTTAGGGGCTTAAGATTTTGTCATAAGCATCCAAAAGTGTGTGGATACCGTAGAAATCATGAAATTAGTTTCCGCCACTCCCCGCCAAGGCATAAACAAAGCAGTACACCGAGTGACCGAGTACAGAAGTAATCAAATTATAAATAGAAATGGGCGAAGAATATTAGAGTGGATGGAAAAGTACAATTTGATAATGTTAAATGATGATTTAGATTGCATAGGAGAGGTAACATGGCAGAAAAATGAGCAACAGAGTGTATTTGACTTTGCACTTGTTACACCTAACTTTTATGATAAACACGGTGTATTGCGACGTATATAAAGAGATATAAAATATAATTTTGAGTATATTTTGTTCTATAAACTATGGTGTGTGTGATCTCAGTAAAGTACAATGAATACTGATAAAAGCTAATTTAACTTGTGTTGTTAAATGGCGATGAGCTTCAGAGAGAGTGGAAGCCTAATATTGTTTTTGGACCAAAGAGGCCTTATTTATTTCATCTTAATCAGTTTTTTCATGATTGCAATATTTATGTGATGTTCTATAACGTGCATTGAATCATATTTTCAATGCAGAGGGATAATACCAGGCTTCTATAAATAGCATTCGACGAAATATGATTAATATCTTTTGAAGGTTAGGTAAACTCCCGACATAATGCTATGTACCTGCAAGTCTTACCATTTCCCTACATTTCACGGATTTACTTCTTATACAGGCCTGGTATTATCCCTCTGCATTGAAAATATGATTCAATGTACGTTATATAACATCACATAAATATTGCAATCATGATAAAACTTATTAAGATGAAATAAATAAGGCCTCTTTGGTCCCAAAACAATATTAGGCTTTGGTATGTCTTTGTCCGTAAATTTTAGTTACACACAATTTTTTTGCATTATTCTATGCATTGCATATCAAAAAAGTATAATAATATGCGCTTCATTATTTAAAAATTTATTTTCACTATTTTCCTTTCTTTATTTCCTTAAATTATAACAATATTACAAAAAAATTCTTGCTACATTTAGCAGGTAACTGTTTCATCCGTCTATGATTTTCACCCAGCTAAGTCTCGCATCAGGACGAAGACTTAGTGCTCAGGACAGGAAAGTTATGTCTTCATCTTAACTATGACGAAGTTTAGGATAAAATCTTAAATTCTTTATAAGTACCGGCCCTGGCACTTTACCACGGTTATGTCCCGGTAGTTTGCCCAGGTTAGGTCCCGGTAGTTTGCCCAGGTTAGGTCCTGGTAGTCTGCTGCGGTCTAGGATAAGTTAGGTAAGGTAGAGGCTAATTTCAAAATGCCCCATAAATGTCATAAAAGAGAAATGTCTAAGAATGGTAAAAATTAGTGGGTAAAGAGGGTAGATACATTGTAATAGAAAATGGCAATATACTAGATAATTACCCTTAGTTCATGCCCGTGTGTGTGTAAAGCTTAGTTCATGTCTGTGTGTGTGTGTAAATCTTAGTTCATGCCTGAGTGTGTGTGTGTGTAAAGCTTAGTTCCTGCCTGTGTGTGTGTGTTTTAAAGTCACTAATGATTGGCAGTCAATGGGACAGAGTGAAGCACATACTAGACTGTATGAAACACAACTATAGCAAACATCACAGATGATGAGTGGCCCAGAGATCACCACCCACGTGAGACCCGAGTCAGCTTCAGCTATGGCTGCGTAAGCAGGAAAACCTCAGACAGCTGACTCAAATCCCCCACCCCATGCTCACAGGGTTTGGTAACCTCTGGCATCAGTGAAAGATTTTTACAGTGTTTCCCGAGCAATGACCGAACGCTGACCACAGAAACTACAGCCGTGCACTCTACCACTGTGCAGCCAGAGGCTGTGTGTGTGTGTGTAAAGCTTAGTTCCTCCCTGTGTGTGTGTGTGTGTGTGTAAAGCTTAGTTCCTGCCTGTATGTGAGTGCGTGCGTGTACACAGCTTAGTTCCTGCCTGTGTGTGTAAAGTTAAGAAATTTTTGTTGTGGTCCAAAAGTGGGATTGGGAATACAAAGACCATCTTGGGTAGGCTTGGTATCGGTGGACAAAAATTGACATGGATATGTAATAAGTGTGTTTGTTGTGAAGCGCGGGATAGGGAAGGTAAAAGGAAGTGAATACAGTATCTGTGGTACTTGACATGTTATACACACATGCTATCTATCTATCTATAGCTCCGACGCCTCGCTCCCTCCGGGAACTCCCCCCAAGGGGGTGGCCACGGCAGAAGTGTCTCCAGTTCTCCCTGTTCCAACACTCCCTCCTTACTTGGTCCATCCCTACTCTACCCCTCATGTTTCTCTCCTTTACATACTCTTCCACTCTGTTCTGCCATCTGACCGGAGGTCTGCCTCTCACACCAGGTCCCACAACTTCACTTCCATACACCTTCTTTACAAATTCCTCGCCTTGCATTCTCTCCACATGTCCAAACCATCTCAATGTATCACGTTTCACTCTCTCAACCACTCCACACTCAATGCCAATTGCCTTCTCACTCATACCACATCTCTCATACACACTCTCATTACTTTCTCCATCCCATCTAGTAAGTCCACATGATCCTCTCAAGTAACTCATTTCCACAGCACCTATTCTAGACTGATGCGCCCTACTCCATGTCCATGTCTCCGACGCATATGTCAGTGTTGGCAGGATTATACTATTTCGTAGTCCCCTTTTCACTTCCATACTCACACTTCTACCCTTCATAATCCTCCCCAGTGATCCTATGACCTGCCTACCCTTCACTGCTCTCTCCCTAATTTCTCCTTCCATACTTCCATGTTTACACATAACTGTACCCAGGTACTTAAACTCCTTCACTTCCTCCATCCTCTCGCCCCTCAGAGTTATCTCACACTTCGTCCCAGTTGGTACAGCCACTCTGTAAGGTGTAGCAAAGTCAATCACTTCAGTTTCTGCTCTTTCAAATACCATCACTTTACTTTTATCTACATTCACCTTCAATTTCCTTCGTTTACACACAGACTGAAATTCGTCCACCACTCTCTGTAAATTCCTTTCATTCTCAGCCATCAGCACAGTGTCATCCGCAAACAAACTTGCCACCAGGGACCAATTTGCTTCATTCAGCCTCAACTTCACCCCCAGACCATTCACTTTGGCTTTCACCTCTCTCATACAACCATCCATATATATATTGAACAACCATGGTGACATAACACACCCCTGTCTCAGCCCTACACTAATATTAAAACTCTCACTTAGATCACCCTCTACCCGTACACATGCTTTTGCATCTGCATAAAAAGCCTCAATACCTTTCAGCAAAGGCCCCCCAACACCATAAATTCTCAACACCTCTGTCATAGCTTTCCTATCAACTCTATCGTATGCCTTCTCCAAATCCATGAAGGCAGCATACAACTTCTTACCCTTCCCAATATATTTCTCAACTATTGATTTTAATGCAAATATTTGGTCCACACATCCTCTACCCTTTCTGAACCCTCCCTGCTCCTCACTAACTTTATTCCCTGTTACTTCAACCAGTCTTTCAGTAAGAACCTTCCCGTAAACCTTCCCCGGTACACTAAGAAGACTTATTCCCCTATAGCTACCACACTCATCCTTACTCCCCTTCCCCTTGTACAAAGGTACAATTATGGCTCTCCTCCAATCCTCTGGCACCTCTCCCTGCCTCCACGCCAATGTACATATAAGCAACATCCACTCCACCACTTCCTCCCCCCCACACTTTAACATTTCAGCAGTTATCCCATCCACCCCCGGTGCCTTTCCCATCTTCAACTTTCCTATTGCTTTCCTAACCTCTTCCCTTCCTAATTCTCCCTGTACATCCTGTCGTCTACCACCTGCCTCCATCCCCATGCATGTCACCACCGCCTCCCCTCCCGTCCCCCCATTCATCAACTGATCAAAATGCCTCTTCCACACTTCTTTCACTTCCTCACTTCTACTCACAGTAACTCCATCCTCTCTCTTCATTCTCACACTACCAGACTTTCCTTCTCCTCTTTCTCTTTTCACCTCCTTCCAGAATAATTTCTTGTTCTCTTTAAACTTTTCACTCAGCTTCATACCAAACTCCTCATCCACTCTCCTTTTACTCTCACTCACCATCCTTTTCACTTGTCTCTTACACACATTATATTCTCTTTTCCATCTCTCTCTCACTTCTTCCGGCACATTCCTCTGTAGTGTTCTCCTATATGCCTTCCTCTTATCCTCTACAGCATCTTTCACTTCTTCTGTCCACCAAGCACTCCCTTTCTTGCCCCTCTTCTGTGACTTATATCCTACTACCTCTGCTGCTGTCCTTAATACTCTCATCTTAAACATTTCATACACCGCATTCACTCCCACTCCCTCCCCTATCCCCATCCTTACATCTCCCAGCACCTCACCCACCCTCCTCTTATATTCCTCCCTATACTCTTCTACATCTAATTTCCCACTAGCCACCTCCCTCTTATTCCTCACCCCTTCATCCCTCCTACTATACTCCCACTTAACCCTAACCTTCATCCTCACCAACACCGCAAAATGGTCGGAGCAATGGACCATTCCTCTCACCACTTTTGCGTCATACACATCCTTCCTCAACCTTTCATCCACTGCCACATAGTCAATCAAACTCTTTTGCTCTCCTCTCTCATCCCTTCTCTTCCACGTATACCTGTGGATCATCTTGTGCTGAAAGAAGGTGTTCGCCAAGAACAACCCCCTCTCAGCACAGACATCCACTAGATACTCACCATTCTCATTTGTTCCTTCTACACCCCATTTACCCACAATATTCCCCACTTCCTCACCTCCCACCTTTCCATTCATATCTCCCATCATTACTACTCTCCTTCCATTATCAATTCCTCTCAGACATGTATTCAACTCCTCCCAAAACACTCTCATCTTCTCTCTCCCTGTCTTACTCTTTTCATTCACTGGTGCATAAGCACACACCCAAGCATACTTCATCAAGCCAATCTTTCCAGTCATCCATACTATTCTAGACCCATTCCACCCATGTCCATCCACTCCCTTCCACACCCACGGAGACACCAACAGCGCACACCCTTCCTTCCCTCTTCCTTTACTCTTTTCATTCATACCCGTCCATACTACTCCTCCCTCCATTCCCTCCCACAGTCCACTCTCCCTTCCTTCCTGACACTCAACCACTCCACATCCTTTCACGTGTGTCTCCGTCACTCCCATCACATCCACTCTTCCTTTCTTGAAGCATTCTACAATCTCTCGCCTCTTGGTCCCATCCGTCATTCCATTCACATTCACAGTTACAACTCTCATACAATCGCTCTTCCCCACTCCCTCTACAGGGCAACCCGGAGACCCTCCCCCGCCAGTAGCCATAGCTGTCCACTCCCCCATTGGGGGGCCACTGATGGCTGGCAAGGCCAATGCAGTGCTCATTCCCGGAGGGACACGGGCCGTCGGCATTGTCAAAAGCTAAAAAACACGGTCATAAATTTAAAAGAAATTACAAAATATAAAAACACACAATCAAAGAATTTAAAAATCTTAAAACACTAAAAAAAATACAATAAAAATACAATAAAAACCTTAAAACCTATATGTGGGGGAAGCTAGGTCTCACCCCCACACCGCCTTCCCCTTTGGCTCCACCTCCTAAATGGATAAAAACAAGATAAAAAAAGGAGGTGTACCCCCGAGGTCACCGCTTGGAGGCGGGGCAAGGCTTACCTACCCTTCCTGGGGAGGGGTAGGTCACCGAGGTTTTTGCTTTTCCCAATACTGCAAGCACTTCTGCACAGTAGCAATCCTCGACCTCATCGGTTACGATATTGCCACTGCGCAAAATAAACTAAATTTACAATGCAATAAAATAATTGCCTCTCCCTATATAAAGGTTGCAAGGTTATAGAATTAATCTGATCTATTCTAACCAAATCTGGACTGGGTCAAACCACACACCAAAACCATCAAAACTTAGATGTTGACAATATACCCTTGACACAATTCACAAAAGTTCTCATCAATTTAGACTCCTATGATTGTTAAGTATCACCAAGGTAAACATGATTTTTGATAGGTGAGCATAGGCAAAATCAATATAAACTTACAATTCTGTTGTATGCAATAATATCCCTTTCATGTGCCTTCAGAAATGAACATATAATGTACTCTAAACCTGCTCTAGATTGCAATTAGTTTCATGAAAGCCAATTTTGTGGTGAACTGGCTCTATTTTGCAGCCTGTTGCACTTAAAAGTCATGTATATTCACTTGCTTCATGTCCTTGTAATCTGCCACAACTAAGCTGTATACACACACACACTCACATACAGGCAGGAACTAAGCTTTACACACACACAAGAACTAAGCTTTACACACACACACACACACACAGGGAGGAACTAAGCTTTACACACACACACAGCCTCTTGCTGCACAGTGGTAGAGTGCACGGCTGTAGTTTCTGTGGTCAGCGTTTGGTCATTGCTCTGGAAACACTGTAAAAATCTAGATACATGTTTCCCAAGCTCAGACAAGCTGCCCCAATCACTGCTCTGGACCTTGCTTGCTTGGATACAAAGACGGACTTGGTTTCAGCGGCTGTACGCTTCGAGCGTCTTCGTATTCCTTTTACAGACAAAAACAATACCACTCACCAAATCTTGATTTCACGCAAGCAAGCTTTGTATCTGATTGATAACAAAAAGATGTCTCTTACCGAACCTAATCAGGACCAGAAAAGACTACCAGGGACCTAATCTGGGCAGACATATGGGGGAAATCAAACATGTTCTAAATGTACTGTTACACTGGTGGTAATAATAATATTTGTGGCATATGGTAGTTGGGAGGAATCAGAGACCTCCCAATTCACCAACCAAAGAATCTTCCCTTAAATTATACACAGTATATTGATAATAGAATCTTTATTTATTATTACAGGATAAGAAAGGGAAAAATGTTCTCATCTAGCCTATTGTATTATATTTATTGATACTAGAATCTAAATATGTATTATCATTACAGGTTAAGAAAGGAAAAAGATTCATTGACTGTCGTTGTGGTGTGGTGCACACGTTGAAGGTGTTGTCAACAAACCAACACAACCCACTGGTGACAGATGACAATGTACCACAGGCAGTCCTCCAACATACACAACAAGTAGGTATTATTATATCACATACAATACCGTAGTTGGAAATTTCTGATTATGGCTAAACAATCTTTATCCTTATAATTTATCACAAAGATTGATACACCCAACCCTCGGTTTCACAGATTATTAAAGGGAAAGAAGCGTCCGGGAATCATAAAAGTCTGGGAATTACGTAAGTCCAAAGATTAACAACATTGTTACCAATTACCAATTATGTTCTGCTAATATTGCTACACTTGTGGCAAGCTCACACCCATGCACAGCCACTCCACATGAATGCTGCTGCACATACAGTCTAATATCCTATTTTGCAAGAAAATGGTCAACAAAAATCCTCGCCATGTTAAAAATTGCAAAAACCAAACAATTGATTAAAGTATTTAATGTAAAATAGTGGGCACTTCCCCACTGGTAAGTACATTTACTCTTCAGTTTTATCCAACTTGCTTCCATAATTTTGTGGTATGACTTAAACACACGTAAGTAGAAACATTGTATAATAAGATATTAAAACATTATTTGTAGAACTCACTTAAATCTTTATTTCTGTGACTCGAATGCAGACTAGGATTGTGGGAAGGGTGGGCGGTTTTCTTGCCATATTATCACCCTTTTGCATTGTGCTACCAACTGAAAACTTCTCTGTAATTTTGCAACTTTTGTTTTGCATGTTTAGCGCGTTTTTTCACACTTTATTCATTGCAAACACTCTCAACACTTCTTAATTTTGGAGACATTGTATAAACTCTTGGCAAAAGGATAAACAGTGGAGAGATGCGTGGCTACACAGTGGTGTCAGGACAACAAATGGTTACTGGTGAGGCCACTGACCTATTGTGTAGACTTAGTAGAGCAATGCTACCTATGTTGTTTCCTGACCATAGCCTTTCCAACGGCGCTCAGCTGAGTCACTGCCCTCTGAATTTGGGCCATAAACTAGCCCAAAACCATCCAAATGCCCAAGCTTGTCTTAGGCCATACATAATCCGGAAAATCCGAAATCCAGGAATTCGAGGTCCACAAATTCGAGGTTTAAATGTATTAAAAATTTTATATTTCAGATTATTGCTACAATCTTTATTTTTGTATCACATAGATTGATTTTTATATTTCAGATTATTGCTACAATTTAAATTTTTTATTACACAGCTTGACTTTTAAATTGGAACTGAACTGTACATATCATTGTTAATTATTTTTCCTTTGTCAGAGAAGGAAGAGCATGTGTATATGTGTGTGTGAGAAACAGAGAGAGAGAGAAAGAGAGACTGTGTGTGTGCGCATGTATGTACAGTATGTGTATGTGTGTTTTGTTAAATATTTTTCTTTTTTGTCAAAGAAAGAAGAATCAGAAGGAAGAGCAGGAGACGTACGGTGTGTGTGTGTGTGGTTAATAATTTATCCTTTTTGTCAGAGAAAGAAGAATAAGAAGAAGGAAGAGCAGGAGACATACTGGCTTCCTACAACACCTGAAGGGAAACATTAACTGGGATGAACCTGACCTTGAAGTGTATACCATCAGACAACCCAACCTACAGGTAAGTTATTAACACACACACACATAGTCTCTCTTTCTCACACACATACTATACACACGCACAGTCAGTCAGTCTCTCTCTCTCTACACATATACACAGTCTCTCTCTCTCTCTCTCTCTCTCTTTCTCACACACACACACACACACACACATACATATTGGTAATGCAGTATAGTATTTTGAGTAACTTTTCTGTTTATGAAGAAATGTTTGTATCCACCACTTCATTTTACACTCATTGAAGACCAACCAATGTATGTTTTCCCAGGGTTGTGTTATTCATTGCTATACACAGTAAGTGATTTACTGACCCTGTGTTAAAAGGATATAATGAGCTAAAATGTATTAATCTTATATGGAAGGCCTACTGTACTTTATACTGTAGTATGATTTCTGAATATTTGTCAAAACTTATATACTCTGACCAGCCTAAGGTGGCAGAGAAGCCCTGCCCTACAGGTGCGGTAGGCAGGTCAAGTACTCTTTCGCTTCCCTGATTGGCTGGAGATTTTCAGCACACTGTGAGAAATAGGAGTGCTTCCTTTTTACATGAATATTTCTGCTAATTAAGCATTATTAATATCTGTTATTACTCACTCATTATCTTAAATGATATGTGTGAGCCTTACAGTCAAAATTCACAGTGACAATTTACTTGGAGCTCGCAATATCTTGATTAGAACATACAATATAGTGTGTAGTAAAAAGTGAGTGACAGAGAGAGGAAAAAAGGTCAACTGGAGGACCTCTGGGTAATCCTTGTGACTTCCCGTGTTCGAAAGCATACTTCGAGGTTTCTTCATCCATATGGTACCATTTTTTATATATTTAATTTCACCTATCTTTCGGAAACACAAGGGAGTGCGTTTTTATGTAACAAAAATATAGAAAAAATACACACACAGAAATTCACTACTTACACAAAAAGTTAACATCTTTCAAAACCATGGCCAAACAAAGTAGGACTGGGCAGGGATTGGTGTGTGTGTGTGTATGGATTACCAAACTGACACAGAGCAAGTTGACAGGTGCCTATAGGGGCCAAATTAGAAAATGGCCTAAGGCAGTAAGAGAGAGAAACTCAGGTGAAGGTAACAAAAGAGGAAAAAAGTGAAATAGCTTATGATGCATGTTACTGTTAATGAGAGAATGAATAAATGGAATTAAAAAGATAAAAAGTATTATATAATGCTGTTAATCTAAATATATCTATGCATATGATATGTGGGATAAAATATCATTAGATATACTTTTATGTGGGATAAAATATCATTAGATTATAGAATATAGAAAAGAAAAGGTTGTGGATGAATCGTGAACACGAGAGAGGGAAAGAGAGGGAGAGAGGTGGAGGGGAGAAGGAGGGAGGTGTAAGCTGTAGATCACTGAGATTAACGCACCGCTATGTGACGTGTGTGTGTGTATGTGTGTGACCCATGGTGTGACCAAAAGGACTCTAAACGTCCCCTTTCCATCATCTGCCAATCACATGCATCCACGAATGTCCCAGAGAGGCAGGGCTTCTCTGCCACCTTAGGCTGGACAGAGTATAGTCATATAATTCAGTGGAGTACCAAAAATTGTCCCACCTTAATTATAATTAACCTTGAAGAATGCTATAAGAATATTATTACAGACATGAAACTAATAATACCATTGCGATAGTGCTATCTGTGTGTGTGTTCATGTTAAGGGGATAATACACTTTTGATATATTGGAGTGCCTTGATTCCTCCAAAGTATGCTTACTAAGATGTATGTATGTCCTAGTTAATGGATCTTGATGGCCATTTAGTCACCAAGTCTTGCCTTCCTTGTTCTTTCTTTAAAAGCCTATTATCACGTCCATCTTGATGAGACACAAATGACCCTATAGCTGTTGTTTGTACTGCCATTAAATAGTATACTTTTGTCATCTTTCTCTGTTTGCTGTCGGTGTTATTGTTGTGTATATATTCGCATATAGGAGAACATTAAAGAGGAAGGAGGTTAAAAGAGAAAGAGGAGAAGGAAAGTCTGGTAACATAAAAATGAAGAGAGAGGATGGAGTTAATGTGAGTGGAAGTGTGGAAGTGGCATTTTGATCTTTTGATGAATGAGAGGACGGGAGTGGAGGCGGTGGTGACATGCATGGTGATGGAGGCAGTTGGTAGACGACAGGGTGTACAGGGAGAATTAAGAAGGGAAGAGGTTTGGAAAGCAATAGGAAAGTTGAAGATGGGAAAGGCACCGGGGGTGGATGGGATAACTGCTGAAGTGTTAAAGTGTGGGGGGGGGGGGGGAGGTAGTGGTGGATAAATGTTGCTTATATGCACATTGGCCTGGAGGCAGAAAGAGGTGCCAGAGGATTGGAGGAGAGCCATAATTGTGCCTTTGTATAAGGGGAAGGGGAGTAAGGATGAGTGTGGTAGCTATAGGGGAATAAGCCTTCTTAGTGTACCGGGGAAGGTATATGGGAAGGTTCTTACTGAAAGACTGGTTGAAGTAACAGGGAATAAAGTTAGTGAGGAGCAGGGAGGGTTCAGAAAGGGTAGAGGATGTGTGGACCAAATATTTGCATTAAAATCAATAGTGGAGAAATATATTGGGAAGGGTAGGAAGTTGTATGCTGCCTTCATGGACTTGGAGAAGGCATACCATAGGGTTGATAGGAGAGCTATGACAGAGGTGTTTAGAATTTATGGTGTTGGGGGGTCTTTACTGAAAGGCATTGAGGCCTCTTATGCAGATGCAATAGCATGTGTGTGGGTAGAGGTTGATCTAAGTGAGAGTTTTAATATTAGTGTAGGGCTGAGACAGGGGTGTGTTATGTCACCATGGCTATTCAAATATATATATGGATGGTTGTATGAGAGAGAAAAGAAAGCCAAAGTGAATGGCCTGGGGGTGAAGTTGAGGCTGAATGAAGCAAATTGGTTCTTGGTGGCAAGTTTATTTGCGGATGACACTGTGTTGATAGCTGAGATTGAAAGGGAGTTACAGAGAGTGGTAGATGAGTTTCAGTCTGTGTGTAAACGAAGGAAACTGAAGGTGAATGTTGGTAAAAGTAAAGTGATGGTATTTGAGAGAGCAGAGACTGAAGTGATTGACTTTGCTACACCTTACAGACTGGGAATACCAACTGGGACGAAGTATGAGATAACTCTGAGGGGTGAGATGATGAAGGAAGTGAAGGAGATTAAGTACCTGGGTACAGTTCTGTGTAAATAAGGAAGTATGGAAGGAAAAATTAGGTAGAGAGTAGTGAGGGGCAGGCAGGTCATAGGATCACTGGGGAGGATTATGAAGGGTAGAAGTGTAAGTATGGAAGTGAAAAGGGAACTGAGAAATAGTATAATCCTGCCAACACTAACATATGCATCAGAGACATGGACATGGAGTGGGGCTCATCAGTCTAGAATAGGTGCAGTGGAAATGAGTTACTTGAGAGGAGCATGTGGACTTACTAGGTGGGATGGAGAAAGTAATGAGAGTGTGTATGAGAGATGTGGTATGAGTGAGAAGGCAATTGGTATTGAGTGTGGAGTGGTTGAGAGAGTGAAACGTAATACATTGAGGTGGTTTGGACATCTAGAGAGAATGCAAGGTGAGGAGTTTGTAAAGGTGTATGGAAGTGAAGTTGTGGGACCTGGTGTGAGAGGCAGACCTCTGGTTAGATGGCAGAACAGAGTGGAAGAGTATGTAAAGGAGAGAAATCTGAGGGGCAGAAAAGGGCTTGACCAAGTAAGGAGGGAGTGTTGGAACAGGGAAAACTGGAGGCACTTCTGCCGTGGCCATCCCCTTGGGGGGAGTTCCCGGAGGGAACGAGGCGTCAGAGCTATAAATAGATAGAACCTTATTTTTTCTTGTCCAATCTTTCATTGAATTGTCATCTCTCTAACATAACACTGCATATCTTTGATTATAACCTTGGTAGGGAGAGGTGAGGGAGAGAAATGTGAGGGGCAGAGGAGGACTTGACCAATTTAGGAGGGAATGTTGGAACAGGGAACTGGAGACTCTTCTGCTGTGGCCATTCCTTTGGGGGAGTTCCCAGAGGGAACAAGGCATCAGAGCAATGGATAGATATATAACCTTATATTTTCTTGTCTAATCTTCCTTCATTGATCTGTCATCTCTTTTAACATAACACTGTATATCTTTTCTCCCCAGAAAGGAGCAAGAAACATGGATCAGTGAATGGTATGATGCTGGAAACAATCAAGCTTGTTGAGGACCAGAGCTGTGCCATGATAGTGTGGCTCTATGAGATGCATGGGGAGGTTCCTCCAAAATTAGGTTAGTTGTAGGATTTGTTATTAATTGAGTGTATGGGACAGTTTACATAGAGGAACCAGTTTATGTCATTCTACAAAGCATATTTCTCTGATCACTTTCCTTTTAGATGAATGATGGCCAGTATTGATAGTTTCCAACATGTTTGTGTCACATGCACATGGTACAGGTATCTCTGGAAACAATGCTACAAGAGTTTATTAATTTTCATATGTTTTAGTATTAAGTGGTAAGGTATGTTTTTCTTTCCAAAATATATGTAACCGCCCCTCGGCAGCTAGAATCATTTGGGGTAACAAAACAACCCATCATGCTGTACACAAACTCCATTTATTGGGTCAAAACCTGGCAAACAGAACTGGCAACATCAATATATGTGCATTACTATTATCATCCTCTATCAATTCTCTATCAAAATGTTACTAATATCTACTCAGTTTCATCTCAATCTTCTTCTTCCGCAGCATTATTATCCCGTTTCTATACGGGGTCGCTGTTTTTGATGAGTCTCCTCCATCTGCTCCTGTCCTCCACCTCTCCAAGGTCCAAATTCTTCTCCCTGCAGTCTGCCACGATACAATCCTTCCATCTCGTCCTAGGTCTACCTCTCTTCCTTCTGCCACCCACTTCCATGTCCATTATCTGCTTTTCACAACTCCCTTCCTCTCTCCTCATGACATGACCAAACCATCTCAGTCGCTCTTCCTGCACCTTTTTACTCATACTTGTTACCTTAACTGTACCTCTTATGACTTCATTCTTAATTCTATCCTTTCTTGTCACTCCACTCATCCACCTCAGCATTTTCATTTCTGCCACTTCCATTTTTCTTTCACTATTCTTCTTCATTGGCACAGTTTCTAGGCCATACGTCATAGCTGGTCTCACCACTGTTCTATATACTTTCCCTTTTAATTTCATTGGCATTCTCCTGTCACAGAGGACTCCTGACATATTACGCCAGTTTTTCCATCCCGCCTGTATCCTTCTGGTAACTTCCGTCTCTTCGTTTCCATCTGCCGCAACTGTTGAACCTAGGTATCTGAAGTCCCTCACGCTATTCAGAACTTGGCCATCTAATAATATGCTCCTCATGTCCCTGTTCCTGCCTTGATCCTGGTCTGTCATTACCATATATTCCGTCTTACTTCTGCTTATTCGCATTCCCCGTCTCTCCAGTGCTATACGCCACTCCTCCATCCTCTCCTCCACTTCTTGTTTTGATTCACCAACCAACACCAACCAACACTCAGTTTCATCTCAATATCCACTCGATATCAACTCGATAATATTAACTCGGCACTTGATATCAACTAAATTATCTCAGTTAGTGTGTCAGAGTCAATTAATTTGCTATTTGTTTAGACTGTGTTACGTAAGTATTCTGGGTGGTATAATAATGGTTTAATATCCCAGTCCATGTCCATAACACACTGTGCAAGTATCACTTCCAACACCAACCAATATCTATCCCTCACTGCCTGTCTGTGGTGTGGTGGTGCCTTGGCTATACCAACGTCACATATATTCTTAGTTAACTGGCCAACAACAAGTCCCTCTCGCTCACTTTCTTTATGTATATCTTGTTCATAACACTAAATATATCTAAACTATTGGCTATAAACTCAATATAGCCATCCTCTACTCATACTATATGCTCACAGCATAACACATTGACAAATTACCGTCTGGGGCAGTAACAATATATCTGTAATTTTTATAACATTTTCTGCAAAGGAGAATGTTATTGTCCTCATTGTAACCATTTTATTTTACAGTTTGAAACTTGACCTAACTCAATGTGAAGGAAGCTCATTTGTGCTGCAGACTTGAAATTGCCAGAGAAGAACTCGGTGTCAGTCAAGATGAACATCACTAGTATATTGAACTAAAAGTGATTCCATTCAACATAAATATGAAGATGATTTTTCACTAAGTGTAAGTATTTTTCTGTACTGTATAGAATGGAGAATACATTTCAGGAGTGCCTAAGGATAAAAATAAAAAGTATTAATTGTAGTATAACAGGGATATACAAGACTGATATGTCTGGTTGTAAGTGACAGAAGAGGTTGAGAGAAATGAGGAGACTGAGATGAATTATCATCATTGTATATTTATGTTTAACAAAGCTTGTAAAACTGCCTGAAAATGTAATCTGCTCATACCCAATTGTACCCGATGATGTACATAACCCAAATGATAACGCCTATATATTATCAACTATTATATCGGAATCGGAGTTGTTACTATTGATTAACTTAAAGGTACCGTAAAACACCCTAACTTCGGACATTTTTTACATGTTTTAGTGAATAACTCTGTTAATAATGGTGCAATTTTATTCCTGTTGGTGTCATGTGGTAGCCAGGTAGAGTACCTACTAAATCCATATAATAAAAAAAATTAAGCACGCTAAATTCGTGCTTTTTTTTTCTTCAATTTTCAAGTGTCCGAAGTTAGACAGAAATTTCCTAACTTCGGACAGCTCTTCCCAACTTCGGACAGGGTTGTATTTTCCCTTTAAACATGAGAATGGTTAACAGCATCGATCTCTGGACACGCTGGCTGAACTTCGGACACCTGAGGAGTTTTTTAAAAATGTTAAAAAAAATTTGCCACATTCATGGCTCGAGTTATACAAATATAAAGAGATATATCCAAAAATAACTTCTTTTTCACAATATGCTGCATCATATCACATTGTAGTGAGGTTTTCTTGGCATAGATCTAACTAAGAACTATTCAAAAACTTTCCTAGCCGACAAAACAAAACAAAAAAACGCATTGCGTATACACAAAACTGGAAGAGGAAGTGACCTCTTCTTCCAAAAAAAGACTTCACCTTTCAAGTTGCTACTTCACTGACTCAACAAATGCATACTGAAATAACATAATAGGACCACATAAGGTACATAATACATAATAACATAATTCCAGGTACTAATGACACACCCACCCACTTCCTGTATTCCTGGACTTGATTACCTGTATAAAATACTATAACTAATATAACTTTTTTCTTCAAAATAAAACTCATTACTGGTTAAGGCACCATACTGTAGCACCTTACAGGCAATAACTTTGGTACTGGTAGTACTGACAATCTTACAGAACTATATTACATATTATTTGGGTACCGATATCATTACTTAGGCCATCTATCTATCTATAGATAGATGGCCTAAGTAATGATAAGTAATGATAAGTAATTACTTAGGCCATAGGTTTACATCTACATAAAAAATCATCCTTTGCTTGCGGTCAAGTACTGGTACTGTATTAATATGTTTGTCCGAAGTTGGGACTTTTTTCTGTAAAAATTAGAAATATTCATTAAAAAAATCATAACACGGTTATGCATGCATATATTTTAAATTTGTTTACTGCCCAGTACTTACAGAGTGTGTCCACGTATAATTATACCATTCACGTTCTTACAATTGAAACTCTTTGTTCTGTGTGAACAGTGGCAATATCGCAACCAATGAGGTCGAGGATTGCTACTGTGCAGAAGTGCTATCAGTATTGGGAAAAGCAAAAACCTCGGTGACCTACCCCTCCCCAGGAAGGGTAGGTAAGCCTTAACCCGCCTCCAAGCGGTGACCTCGGGGGTACACCTCCTTTTTTTATCTTTGTTTTAATCCATTCAGGAGGTGGAGCCAAAGGGGAAGGCGGTGTGGGGGTGAGACCTAGCTTCCCCCACATATAGGTTTTAAGGTTTTTATTTTATTTTTATTGTATTTTTAGTGTTTTAAGATTTTAATTTCTTTGATTGTGTGTTTTTATATTTTGTAATAATTTCTTTTAAATTTATGACCGTGTTTTTTAGCTTTTGACAATGCCGACGGCCCGTGTCCCTCCGGGAATGAGCACTGCATTGGTCTTGCCAGCCATCAGTGGCTCCCCAATGGGGGAGTGGACAGCTATGGCTACTGGCGGGGGAGGGTCTCCGGGCTGCCCTGTAGAGGGAGTGGGGAAGAGGGAATGTATGAGAGTGGTAAGTGTGAATGTGAATGGAATGACGGATGGGACCAAGAGGCGAGAGATTGTAGAATGTTTCAAGAAAGGAAGAGTTGATGTGATGGGAGTGACGGAGACACACGTGAAAGGATGTGGAGTGGTTGAGTGTCAGGAAGGAAGGGAGAGTGGACTGTGGGAGGGAATGGAGGGAGGAGTAATATGGACGGGTATGAATGAAAAGAGTAAAGGAAGAGGGAAGGAAGGGTGTGCGCTGTTGGTGTCTCCGTGGGTATGGAAGGGAGTGGATGGACATGGGTGGAATGGGTCAAGAATAGTATGGATGACTGGAAAGATTGGCTTGGTGAAGTATGCTTGGGTGTGTGCTTATGCACCAGTGAATGAAAAGAGTAAGACGGGGAGAGAGAAGATGAGAGTGTTTTGGGAGGAGTTGAATACATGTCTGAGAGGAATTGATAATGGAAGGAGAGTAGTGATGATGGGAGACATGAATGGAAAGGTGGGAGGTGAGAAAGTGGGGAATATTGTGGGTAAATGGGGTGTAGAAGGAACAAATGAGAATGGTGAGTATCTAGTGGATGTCTGTGCTGAGAGGGGGTTGTTCTTGGCGAACACCTTCTTTCAGCACAAGATGATCCACAGGTATACATGGAAGAGAAGGGATGAGAGAGGAGAGCAAAAGAGTTTGATCGATTATGTGGCAGTGGATGAAAGGTTGAAGAAGGATGTGTATGACGCAAAAGTGGTGAGAGGAATGGTCCATTGCTCCGACCATTTTGCGGTGTTGGTGAGGATGAAGGTTAGGGTTAAGTGGGAGTATAGTAGGAGGGATGAAGGGGTGAGGAATAAGAGGGAGGTGGCTAGTGGGAAATTAGATGTAGAAGAGTATAGGGGGGAATATAAGAGGAGGGTGGGTGAGGTGCTGGGGGATGTAAGGATGGGGATAGGGGAGGGAGTGGGAGTGAATGCGGTGTATGAAATGTTTAAGACGATAGTATTGAGGACAGCAGCAGAGGCAGTGGGGTATAAGACACAGAAGAGGGGCAAGAAAGGGAGTGCTTGGTGGACAGAAGAAGTGAAAGATGCCGTAGAGGAGAAAAGGAAGGCATATAGGAGAACATTACAAAGGAATGTGCCGGAAGAAGTGAGAGAGAGATGGAAAAGAGAATCTAATGTGTGTAAGAGACAAGTGAAAAGGATGGTGAGTGAGAGTAAAAGGAGAGTGGATGAGGAGTTTGGTATGAACCTGAGTGAAAAGTTTAAAGCGAACAAGAAATTATTCTGGAAGGAGGTGAAAAGAGAAAGAGGAGAAGGAAAGTCTGGTAGTGTGAGAATGAAGAGAGAGGATGGAGTTACTATGAGTAGAAGTGAGGAAGTGAAAGAAGTGTGGAAGAGGCATTTTGATCGGTTGATGAATGGGGGGGGCGGGAGGGGAGGCGGTGGTGACATGCTTGGGGATGGAGGCAGGTGGTAGACGACAGGATGTACAGGGAGAATTAGGAATGGAAGAGGTTAGGAAAGCAATAGGAAAGTTGAAGATGGGAAAGGCACCGGGGGTGGATGGGATAACTGCTGAAATGTTAAAGTGTAGGGGGGAAGTAGTGGTGGAGTGGATGTTGCTTATATGTACGTTGGCTTGGAGGCAGGGAGAGGTGCCAGAGGATTGGAGGAGAGCCATAATTGTACCTTTGTATAAGGGGAAAGGGAGTAAGGATGATTGTGGTAGCTATAGGGGAATAAGCCTCTTTAGTGTACCAGGGAAGGTGTATGGGAAGGTTCTTACTGAGAGACTGATTGATGTAATAGGGAATAAAGTTAGTGAGGAGCAGGGAGGGTTCAGAAAGGGTAGAGGATGTGTGGACCAAATATTTGCATTAAAATCAATAGTGGAAGAAATATATTGGGAAGGGTAAGAAGTTGTATGCTGCCTTCATGGACTTGGAGAAGGCATACCATAGGGTTGATAGGAGAGCTATGACAGAGGTGTTTAGAATTTATGGTGTTGGGGGGTCTTTACTGAAAGGCATTGAGGCCTCTTATGCAGATGCAAAAGCATGTGTACGGCTAGAGGGTGATCTAAGTGAGAGTTTTAATATTAGTGTAGGCTGAGACAGGGGTGTGTTATGTCACCATTGTTGTTCAATATATATATGGATGGTTGTATGAGAGAGGTGAAAGCCAAAGTGAATGGTCTGGGGGTGAAGTTGAGGCTGAATGAAGCAAATTGGTCCTTGGTGGCAAGCTTATTTGCGGATGACACTGTGTTGCTGGCCGAGAGTGAAAGGGAGTTACAGAGCGTGGTGGACGAGTTTCAGTCCGTGTGTAAGCGAAGAAAACTGAAGGTGAATGTGGGTAAAATTAAAGTGATGGTATTTGAAAGAGCAGAAACTAAAGTGATTGACTTTGCTACACCTTACAGAGTGGCTGTGTCAACTGGGACGGAATGTGATATAACTTTAGGGGGTGAGAGGATGGAGGAGGTGAGGGAATTCAAGTATCTGGGAACAGTTTTGTGTAGAAATTAGGTAGAGAGCAGTGAGGGGCAGGCAGGTCATAGAATCACTGGGGAGGATTATGAAGGGTAGAAGTGTGAGTATGGAAGTGAAAAGGGGACTACAAAATAGTATAATCCTGCCAACGCTGACATATGCGTCAGAGACATGGACATGGAGTGGGGCTCATCAGTCTAGAATAGGTGCTGTGGAAATGAGTTACTTGAGAGGAGCATGTGGACTTACTAGGTGGGATGGAGAAAGTAATGAGAGAGTGTATGAGAGATGTGGTATGAGTGAGAAGGCAATTGGTATTGAGTGAGGAGTGGTTGAGAGAGTGAAACGTAATACATTGAGGTGGTTTGGACATGTAGAGAGAATGCAAGGTGAGGAGTTTGTAAAGAAGGTACTGTAGTGAAGTTGGGGGACCTGGTGTCAGAGGCAGACCTCCGGTTGGATGGCAGAACAGAGTGGAGGAATATGTGAGAGAGAGAAGTGTGAGGGGGGGGGTGTTGGAACAGGGAAAACTGGAGACTCTTCTGCCGTGGCCACCCCTTTGGGGGGAGTTCCCAAAGGGAACGAGGTGTCAGAGCTATAGATAGATAGATAGAAGTGAGAGTATGTAAACAAACCAAGTGAGAGATCTGAGTGAAGCAATACAGAGGGTGACAGAAGGTATTGTAGGGAGTGAGTTATCAAGACGCATATCATACAATGATATTAATTCCAATTTTGTTGTACACTGTGTCTATACAATGAAACACACAATCAGTTAGGACCACAAACTTTTTTTGACACGATTCCGGGTGAGTGGTGAATTCGAAGGTCTCCGATTCCTCCAAACAATGCCACCAAACAACAGATCCCCTATTAGTACCATTGATGTCATTTGTTTCCCGGCATAGTTTGGAGGAATCAGTTGCCTCCCAATTTACCACCAAGAGAATTAATTTTGTTCCTCTGGCCCATTTGTTTCCTGGCATACTTTGGAGGAATCAAAGCACTCCAATGTACCAAACGTATATTACCCCCTTAATTAATGTTATAAATGTTATTGCAGGTTGCATGGTGTTGGTGTTTACTATACCCAAGATGTACAGGAGACTGACTGGCTTGGTGCATCGTGTTGGTGTTTACTATACCCAAGCAAGGCTGGCTCTGATGTTGCCAAATGTGGAATTCTTACAGGAGTAAAGTAAATAAAGCTGATCATCCACAGGCTGTATGCAAGAACATCCATGGTGTCAACGATGGTGTGGTACCTGTACAACGGCTCTATTGTTTTTCTAAGGAGTCATGGTATGCATCACTAATGTTCTTGAATATGGTCCCAGGTTTCATACTCATTTTAATTAAGGGGGGATTCTGTTGTTGGTGAATTGGTAGGTCGTTGATTCCTTCAAACTATGCCACCAAACAGATAGTACCATTTTCTGGCATAGTTAGGAGGAATCAGTAGCCTTCCAATTTGCTAACAAAAAATTCTTCCCTTAAAAAGTTTTCTATTACAGTAGGCTACTTTTTAACTGATATGTGATAAAATATAATAATAATGATATAAATATGATGCATCTATTGTCAAACTATAATGCAAGCGTCATAAGTAATAGAGAATAAATGTCATGATTTTGTGTGCATAACTTTACAGAGTGTAGTGTACAATACGTGAAAGAGAGTTGGCAATTCATTGACAAAAGAAAAGTTGATTGCAGTTGAATTTATTACACTTGTATCTACTTTGATGGTGCAATAGCCGCAGAGTGAGGGGCAAAGGGAACCCCTCCTCTGTAAGATTTCCCTAGCAAAGGGTTACCTGGAGATGAAGGCCTGGTATATATAAAAAAAACATCTACTTTAGGTGTATTGCAGGTTGTGTAGTTTAGTTATGAAGAGTTGATTGAAGTTGAATATATTACACTTACATCTACAGTACTTTGGTTGTATTGTAGTTTGTGTAATGAAGTTGTTATGAAGACCCACACATCACATTGGCACTTCATCACTGACTGGCTGACATCACTAGAATTATTACTCAATGGCGAGATGATGATAATTGTTATGAAGACATCACACATAACACTTTCATACTTGACCATTTATTAATTCATTGGGCCGTATGCAGGAACATAGATGGTGTGGTACCGGTACAATGGAGTCATCGTACAGTTACCATACCATCGTATGCAACACGAATGTTCTTGAATATGACCCATTCATTTATTTGAGTACAGTAATGTAACAGTACTTTACTCATATTTAGATTGATTTGGTCCACTGGTTAAGGACAGATTCTTTTGTTGGTGAATTGGTGGGCAACTGATTCCTCCAAATTCTGCCAGGAAACAGACTCCCTCAATGGTACTAATAGGGGATCTGTTTCATGGCATAGTTTGGAGGAATCAGTTGCCCACCAATAAAGGAGTCTCCCAGTAAGGAAGTGTTGTTATTATTGTATATTGAGCTTTTGTTGTCTGGTATGTATAACACCTGGCTGGCTGACTGGCTCTCAGTGGTGTGGCAAGGGCAGAATACTCCCCTTTTATTCCTCTTCCATATCTGTCAAAGTATTGGTAATATCTAGCAGTAATTCTAAAGTACTAATTAGGTTGTATTTTGTTGCAGAGTTGTGGAATGCAGTTTTACAAAAGATTTAACAATCGTCATTGCTCACTGTGTTCATCCTTCCATCTACAACAACAGTACAAGCATCTTGAGTTACTGTGAGAGTTTTATGTAGTTATTGAGTGTGTGATGTTTCTCTTCACACACACAGTGTTGCTGTGTGATTTGTCAGACACACACACACACAGTATGTTAATGTTATTATAATACCTGTGTGTGTGTGTGCGAGTTGTCTCACACACACACACAGTAGTATAATAACACTAAGGGGATAATACACTATTGGTACAGCCACAATCAAGTAACCACTGACACTATCCTTCCATCAACTCAACCCCCTCAATTATTATGAGGTGCTGCAAAATCATACACGTGTTGTTTATTACCAAGATATTTACTACAATGGAAGGAAAGTGTCTGTGGATATTTGATTGTGGCTGTACATTATAGTACCTTGATTCCTTTGAAGTATGCCAGGAAACAACAGGACCAGCTCGACAAAAACAATGGTGTCCTGTTGTTGCTTGGAAGATTCAATTGCTCCAGATTTACCACCAACAGTGTACAGTGGGATCTCGCATCTAGCGAGTAATTGGTGCCAAAAAAACGGCACTAGATGCGAATACATAAACTAATGAGGAAAATTATAATAGGCGAGGTGAAAATTGCCGATCTTCATTTTATTTACTTTATTTTCGCCTATAACATTTTAATTTCCATTTAAATAAACACAAAGTGATGTACAATATATATCAAAGAAAAAATTATGAGTGGTATTGTAATTTGAGTGATAAAGTGTGTAAGTGCGACGAATGTCCATTTGGTGGAGGGATTGACGGACTGGCAGTGAAGGCCTCCAGCCACCTCCTCACTCAAGCAACCTCTCCCTTCCCTTCCCTTCCCCTCCCCTCCTCCCTTGTCCATGTTACCACCACCACCCTCCTCACCACTGTTCACACTTGTTCACGCTCTTTTGCCTGCCAAATGGGAATTTTTTTTTTTTTAATTGATTATCTATATTTTATATACTTTCGTCTATGATATCGCATAATTTTCATTATGTTGTACACAAAGTGATACACAACATGAATTCAAGAAGAAATAATTAAATACAGGATTCACTATTTACCCGTGAGTGATGAATGAAGTGACGAACTGCTGGTATCTGAGGCGAAGGGACAGGCTAGTGCAGCCTGCCACAGCCTCCCTCCTCACTTGTCTCCCGCTCACCACCACTCTCTCCCGCCTCTCTTGATGCTTGAATTAATTTTGTAATTCTTTCATCTGCATTCTCCTCCTTTCCTTGGAAGCCAGTGAAACCATCAAGGTCGCCAAGAAGACTTTCAATGTTCTCATCATCACTAATATTCGCTTGTTCTTCATTGTCATCTTTTCACAAAGCTCACGGCGTCTGTTAAAGTAACCCGTGATAACAGTTTGGCGCCTTTCATTCACTTTCTTGGAATAGGTTTCACTGAGCGTATGATTAAGTTTCTCAAGCAAAGGAAGTACCTTACGCACCCACTCAGACTCCGATGATCCAGTTTCACACAAATAATTCTTCATTTGTGCAAGATCGGTAATCTTTCTCGAGAGATATCCAGCCGTAACTATCTTTTCCTCCACTGTTTCTGTGCTTTTCTCTTCCGCCATCACTTCAAGTTCATTATCTTCAATCATTTCTTCTGCTGAAGTTTCGTCTGGCTCCAATAATTCACATACGACAGCCTCATCCACATCAGCAAAGCCTGGTGCTGGGATGTTCCTTGCTGCTTCTACTGCCTCACGTAGAAGATTGGTCTTGTGCTGCCGTTTACCTGTGCTGGCAGATACCAAGTCGGGGAGGAGGGAGGTGCCAGGCATGCTTTATTGTGTCATTCGTTATACTCTTCCAGGCCTCTGTCATGTAGTCAATCGCATTCTTCACATTGAAATTTTTCCAAAACTGTCTTACAGAAATTATAGCACTTGATGCTGTCTGTGGTTGCTGTGATGGTCTGGGCTGGTCTGCTGTGTCCAATTTTGGTCCTAGCAGCAACTTGTCATCGTCGGATTCTTCTTCTTGTATCACTTTCAATTCTTCTTGATCATCTGTTACCTCTCTCATTTTATCATAGATTTTTTTGTAATAAATCAGCTTTACGTTGGCAATAATTTCTTGATCTAATGGTTGAATCACTGACGTAGTGTTAGGTGGTAAAAATTCCACTTGGACGGCTGGATGACGTCCAATCAGATACCTAGCGTGTCCAGGTGCATTATCCATAAAAAGCAAAACTTTCCCATCTAAATTCAACTCCTTGCACTTACGTAGGGCATCTGGGACGAAATGATTATCAAACCACTCGGCAGACAAGACCATGTTCATGTAACCCTTAACGTTGGAGGCCCAGTAAATATCATCGAGTTTGTTCATGTCAGCACCTTTATAGGCCCTAGGCTTCTTGAATTTGTAGATATCAAGAGGCTTCATTCGGTGGCTTCCAGTTGCATTACAGGTGAAAAGAATGCTCAGTCTGTCCTTCACCATTTTCACCCCTGGTGCCTGTTTTTCATTTTTGTGTATGAAAGTAGACTTGGGAGACCGCTTCCAGTATAGGCCTGTTTCATCGCAGTTGTACACTTGATCTAAAGGTGTGGCCACACGGTCGAACTATGTTCGACAGACAAACATTGTTACCATATCATAGGCGAAGCAGGATGACGTCATAAGCATTGAAACGATGGAAGTAGATCTGGCAACAAAAAGTGGTGCCAGATGAGGTTGTATACCACTGTTTTTAGTCTGCTCTCAAGGCAAAGACCCACAGACAATGTTCGAAGGTCATGTCTGCTGGCAACACACACGTATTCAAGTCAGTGTGGAGACTTGAACGGCAGGTTGCTGTAGTGCCTTGACATTCCATAAGCATGGATTCTGCCGTATAGCTGTATCAATAACAGAGTCTCTTTCCTCTCCCAATGGCAACTTTTCTCCATGGCAGACGTACGGCTAGCCATGTTGTCAGGGCAGTGAGAACTAACAAACTACCAACACTTCAAAAATATGTTAACCAAGTTGCTGTGTCTGGCAACATCGTACAATTCGGACCACGCCTTACAGCAGTGTCTGAAGTGCCGATACTACGAACACGGGCAGAGTCCGATACACCTCTTGGTGCTCGCTTCTGACGTCATGAGCGAGCCTTTCCGCTTTCCATTGCGAATTGGTAACAATGTTTGTCTGTCGAACACAGTTCGACCGTGTGGCCACACCTTAATGTGTATCCACCTTGTTTGATGAAGTCTTGTGCAATGGCTGGGAATGCCCCAGCAGGAGCTATGTCTGCAGAGGCAACTTCACCATGGTAGATGGCGTGTTTAATATAAAATCTTTTCTTAAATTTTGCGAGCCAACCTACGGAAGCAGTGAAGGGTGGGGGGTTTTGAATTATCTTTTTCTTGCATATGGCATTGTAGAGGGCTACGGCTTGGTTTCTTATATGTGGGCCATTTATACTGGTTTTATTCTTGAACCGGCCCTCAATCCACCTCTCTAAGTGGAATTCCATGATAGCAATGAGACGATTATTATAAGAATAGTTAGTCATCACTCGCTGTGATGAACTAGAATTTAAACTGAAAAACTTTTGCAACTTTTAGGCTAGCTTTGATTTCGTTTTTCTGCTTCTTAAAGTTTCTCACTGTACTCTCAGGAAATCCGGTTTGTTTAACTATTTCACTATTTTTCAGTCCTTTCTCAATTAAATCAATCACTTTGGCTTTATCTTCTTGGGAGTACCTGTTCAATTTTTTCCCCACTCGACTAGTACGCTTAACAAGCCCTTTCTTAATCATTTCACTCTATCCCCTACCCCACTAGTTTCCCACCTATTTGAATGCTGGGCAGGCATAGCGAGAGACATAGAATTGCAAAGCACTATCCAAAACAAGCCAAATTAATTTCTCGGTCACAAACTCTCACTTAAGGTCGGAGCGGGTCAAGAGAGGTCTCGCACGTGCGCGACAAAGACGGAGACTGAGTTTTAAAATTGGGGAGTGGCCGACTGGCCGGTGACGTGACGTCACACGATAAACAAAATACAGGTATAGTCTGTCTCAGGAAAGTTGAGGGGTAGAATATCGTCTTATGGGAATTTTGTTCGCTAGAAACGAATATGGGTAGAGGTTGTATGGTGTCGCCAGATACGAATTCACTAGTTGAGAACTCACTAGATGCGAGATCCCACTGTACTCCCTTAAGTTATATATATATATATATACATGAACCCTACATACACCCTTACAGATATAAAATATCATTGACGTTATTATAATACTTGTCTGTGTGTTCTCGCACACAGTATTATAATATTAAAAAAATTTATTTGAACCCTACACCCTTACAGGTATTAAATAATCGAAATTTTTCACCTGGTGGGATGACATGTGAATGACATTGGTTTATCTAATAAAGCAGCTGAATTAATAAATTAAAGTATTTAAATTTTTTTTCCTCCTATATTACAGCAATATATTAGCATTCCCTCTCTTCTCCTCTCCTCTCTTTAGTTGTCCTCTTCTCACTACACACCTGTAAAGTAGACAAATTATTAATCCAGTTAAAATTTTTGTTTTGAGTACAATACATTTCTAAATCCAAGCTACATATATGCATACAAATGTATATTATGTAAATCACACATGGCAATTAGGTTGATCTTGAGGGGAGATTCTATAGTTGGTAAATTGGAAGGCTACTGATTCCTCCTAACTGTACCAGATAACAGACGCCCTCAACAGTACTAATAAGGGATCTGTATCATGGCATAGTTTGGAGGAATCACAGACCTTCCAATTCACCAACTAAAGAATCTCCCCTTAAACAAAGTGAGCCTTACAGAAAATTAATTATACAGTCAGAGACAATTGAACATTAGCATGGTGGTAACAGAACTGTGTGTGAAGTCTACACAAAGGGGACAGTACAGTGTTGTTGGTATATCTGGAGCAAATGATTCCTCCAAATTATTCCAAACAATAATAGGCCACCAATATTTTTGTTCATCTGGTCCTGTTTCCTGACATACTTTGGAGGAATCAAGGCACACCAATGTACCAAAAGTATATGAACCCTTTAAAACAAACAGCAACTTCAAGTATTTAAGGGGTAGTGGTACATTGGAGTGCCTTGATTCCTCCAAAGTATGCCAGGACACAACAGCACCACATTAACAAAGAGACTGGTGGCCTGTTGTTGCTGTTGCTGTTGCTTGAAAAAGTTTGGAAAAATACACAATTACTCCAAATTTACCACCAACATTGTACTGTATATAATTATAAGGTGTTGGATGATAAGTAGGTTAATGAATTGTGACTGTACCAAACACACAGATTAAACAATGAGTTGTATGCAAGAACATCAGTGGTGTGGCACTGGTACAATGGCTCTATTGCTATTCTATGGAGCCATTGTATGCACCATGAATGTTCTTGAATATGGCCCAAAGTATCTCTGTAAATACTCACGGTAACAAGTGATGTCTTGAACTACCTTCCCCCCAATCTCCCTGGTGGTCTGAGGCCCCTTGACTCCTTGGTCCAGTAAGCTCTGGTCCCATCTTCCTGGGATTTGCTTCGGTAGTCCAGGCATACAGGGCCAGCCCCTCCTATATTTTAATTTGTTTTTTCATTGCGACCAGAGTGCATGGGGGTCTGAGGGGCAGGAGGCCGTTCTGCCCCAGGAGAACATCAACAACAACAACTGCACTCAACTGGGCCCAGTGGGGCTGACTTTATTCTCTGTGAATATTAGTTATCCCCCACAGGGCTAGAATAAAGATTGTTGTAGGATCTGGTCACTTTCTAGTGGATTTGACGAGATCTGCACACATGGATTAAAAATCCACGTGACGTGTACTGCAACCGGAGTTTTTTTTTTTTTTTTTTTTTTTTTCATTGCTGTGTGGACCGCCAGCACACGGGGGTGCATTTCCCTTTGTATGCAGCAGTGTAAACTCCCTCCCCTTATGGTCCCTTCAGGGCTGGTCTCATGGAAGGTACGGCCCCACTTGTAGCTCTTGTGGTAACGTGGACTTGGGCCCACAGCACTGGCTGTGGGATCAAAGCCTTCCCCCCAATCTCCCTGGCAGTCGGAGGCCCCCAGACTCCCTGGTCCAGTAAGCTCTGGTCCCATTTCCTTGGGATGTGCTTCGGTAGCCCAGGCACATAGGGCCAGCCCCTCCTTTATTTTAATTTGTTTTTTCACTGCGACCAGAGTGTACCAGGGGTCTGTGGGGCAGGAGGCCATTCTGCCCCGGGAGAACATCAACAACAACTACTGCACTCAACTCTGTAACAAAATACAACCTAATTAATTTATGGATGGCACATGAATGAGCAAAGATATGTGCTAATTAATATATGGGTGGCACATGAATTAATTAATGGGAGATCCTCTTGATGGAAAATTGCAAAGTTAACAAATCCTCCAAACTACGACACCAAATAACAGATCCCTTATTAGTAACATTGAGGGCATATGTTTCCTAGCATAGTTTGGAGGAATCACAGACCTTCCAATTCACCAACATGAGAATCTCCCTTTAATTTGTGTGGTAAAAAAAAAAAGAAAAAAAAAAAAAAAAAAAATTATTTGCAAAAAAAAAATAATATACAAAAAATAATTATGAATGAAATAATAGTACAGAAAAGATGTAAAACTTTTCTATTACAATAATTACTAAGAGGCTGTGTGTTTACGTAAACTTGACTGTAAAGGCCACAGTCAAGAATATTGGTTGTGTTGACAATGGTGTGGTACCGATACAATAACTTTGTTGTGTGTCTATGTAGTTGTTGTACCTGAAGTTCATTAAAATGAACTTTTGGTAAATTGGAGTTCTTCTGATTCCTCCAATCCATGCCACAAAACAGATCCCCTATTATACTCCGTTTATTTATACTTGTCCAGCCGCTCCCACCAAATCCATGGTGAGCCTAGCGCCGGGTATGAATGGAGCTCTCTGATTGGCTGCCGTGATGCTGGCCTTCCTAGCCACCTCTGCAAACAGCCATGCACTAACTCTGCATTTGCAAGACGACATACCTCTAATAATTTATGTGTAGCTCGGCTATTATTTAGGTTATGAATATTTGTCTTACACCATTAAACTCAGCATTAAATTTGGAACTTAAACACATTTTCCAAAACATAATACAGTCCAAATAAAAAATATTATCGCGAGTTTAAGTTGAAATACGGCTTGCATATGTTTATACAACTTTTTGCATTAATTAATTTTTTTCCGCATCCACAGGATTTATGTACAAATAAAATTTTCTTGTGAACATGACAGTGACATCAGGTTTTAGATAAATAAGGATATAAGAGAGATACGATACGTTTAATGGGAAGATGTCATTCCCGATTTCAAACAAGGTTTATATAAACTTCCTTTATTTCTTTTATTTGCCACTATAGGTTTCCTGCAAACATATTATGTTATATGTTATTAGATAAAGTGAGGTTTACCATGCATGGCATACGAAGGAAAGTATTACCAGTATATATATATGTAATTAGAGAAAAAGAAGAAAGACTGCAAACAGGGCAATAGGCCTACTTCACGCCACAGCCAGCTTGGCACTGAGACTGAGTGAGTGGAGAAGGTTGTGTAAAATATGTACTGTACCTTCGCTCCCGCAGGCAGTTACAAGCGCACAAGTTGCCAATTGTCCATTTCTGTCTTCTTTTTCTCTAATTACATATATATAATATTTTTCTCCCATATGACATGCATGACAAACCACACTGTATCTAATAATGTATAACATATTCTGTTTGTAGAAAACTTATACTGTAGTGGCAAATAAAAGAAATAAAATATTTTAATATAAACCTTGTTGAAATAGGAAATGACACCTTCCCATTAAACGTCTTTCATTTCTCTTATATTTATATTTATCTCAAATCTGATGTCACTGTCATATTCACAAGAAAATTGTGGATAAGGATGAATGCTATATGTATATATAAATCTTATCGATGCAGCAAAAAACAGTTCAATGCAAAAAGTGGTATAAATATTTTCAAGCCGCATTTTGGGTTAAACTCACAATAATATTTTTTCTTTGGGCTTTATTATATTTTGGAAAACGTGTTTAAACTCAAAATTTAATGCAGAAGGTAATGCTATAAAAAAAAATACATAAACGATGTAATAGTCGAGTTACATGTAAATTAATAGAGATGTGTTGTGTTACAAGTGTAGAGTCAATGCTTACAGAGAACAGGTAAAGCCAGCGTCATGGCAGCAAATCAGAGAGCTCCATTCATATCTCGGGCTTGGCTCACCATGGACTCCGTCGAGCGGCTGGACAAGTAAAAGTAAACGGAGTATAGTAACATTCATGTTGTCTGTTTCCTGGGATAGTTTGGAGGAATCAGTAGCACTCCAATTTACCATCACGAGTTCCATCCCTTAAGGAATCCTGTGATGTAGTCAGAAACTTGAAAATAAATGAGTCCTTCAAATATTGCCACGAAACACCAGCTATATGGAAGGCGCTTGTTTTGTGGCATGGTCAGGAGGAATCAGAAGCCTCCAATTCTCATACATACTCACAGGGTCCTTAACCAATTTTGTCAGGCAACTGTACCACACCATCAATGTTTTCCCTACGACCCTAAAACCTACAATGCCTCTAAAGCTTGTCTAAGAAAAAAAAAACTAAATACTAAGTAAAGTTTGTATATAAAAAAACTAAGAACATACTAAAAAAAGCTTGTATAAAAAACAACAACAGAGGACTGAAGGTTTAGAATTGGCATAAACCATTGAATATATACAAAATGATATACAGTAGAGCCTGGATATAAATAATAAATACTTGTATCCAACACCACCACACAAATGTTTTCCCAGTCTTCAATACCTATATGATTTACTGAGCCTGTGTTAAAGGAATATATTATGTGATGAATATGATCATCTTATATAAAGGGCCTACTGTATCAGACTGCATGAAGGAACTCCTACATGTGAATAAGCTGTGGAGTGTGTGTGTGTCTGCATTAGAATATTGATTGATTGATTGATTGATATTAGGCGCCGCAACAGCAAGGTCATATAGCGCCAGCGAAAGGTGATAGAGGTGTGACAGGGTGCATTGGAATAAATTACATTATGAGTAATAGACACAAGATCATTGATATGGGTAAGGAATAAAGTTGGGGCCCAAACTGATATCTTGTAATGAATTACCGAGTGAAAATAATGAGAGTACAAACCATTTACCATTACTCGTATTTTCCTGTCTTGAAGATACAGTAGGCACCCAATACAATGTGATTAAATTAATCATTATCCTTTTTAACACATGTATACACACTAGTACTATAATAGTATTCTTGTACAGAAAGCACACACATTGTAAGACTGTTATTGCCAAAATGAAAACGCACACACTTACCATTCTTGTATTGTGAGGTAGTCAGTACTATTGTGAAGTTCATGGGTAGTGGTAGTAGTCTGTCCTCTATTCAAAACTGTCAAAGCTTGGAAAATCCAATGCAGTGCATGAACATCCATCCTGAAACACCATATACAGATTAGTATTGCACTGTTACATAGTAATTTGAGACAATCATCAATACTGTACAGGGTTTTATTCAGATATGGTAAAGTTCCAAATTAGTCATAGATTGGTTGTTAGGTTTCTACCAATGTATATAATTATATATATGGAGATATAACCGGCAAGGAAAATAATTAAACAGGAGCTCCAAGCTTTCGTTTATGTCTGAGGAGCAGATGAAAGCTTGGTGCTCCTGTTTAATCATTTTCCATGCCAGTTCCATCTACATTAAGTACATCACTTGCACTTGTGATTTTGCTGTATAAATATATTGAATGTCTCATTTATGTCTGTAATATTCATCAAAGAATTAGCATATTAACTTGAGACAAAAAAAAAATAAAAATTATGTAATATGAATAGTTGTGAGCCAAGATATGGTGATGAAAAGTTATCCAGCTGTTGGATATCACACAATAGATTATTTTTACACTGGTATTTTGAGTGTGTAATGAAACTGTGTACAGTTTATTATGGATGGCTGTATGAAGGATATGAATATGACATCACAGTCAGTGAGAGACCTGGATACAAATCTAAGGTTGGATGGAATAGTGGTCTTATGATGGCAAGGTTATTTGCAGATTACACTGTGCTGTTGGCAAAGAGTGAAAAGGAGCTACAGAGTGTCGTGGATGAGATTCCAGGTATATGTAAGGGAAGGAAGCCAAAGATGAATGTCAGTAATAGTAAGGGTTTGGCTTTTGAGAGGGAGCTGCAGTTACTGTATTTACTTTGTAACAAATTACAGAATGAATATGCCAATGAATACTGGGGTATGTGTCTTGGGAACTGTGAAGATGGAGGACGTAAATGAGGTTAAAATACAAAAAATCTGGTACAGTACCAGTTCTGTGTAAGCATGGGAACATGAAAAGGGAAATGAGAGAGAGCAGTGCAGGTCGACAAGTGACAGGATCGCTGGAGAAAATCAGCATAAAGAGAAGATTGAGCATGAAAATGAAATGAAAACTATAGAATACCACAGTCCTGCCAACACTGATAAGACCTATTCATGACATAGGAAGCAACAGTCTAGAATAGTAGCTGTGGAAATGAGCTACTTGCAAGGAGCATGTGGCATAATGAGGTGGGATGGAGAAAGTAATGGAAATGTGTATGAGAATTTTGGTTTTGCTGCTAGGACAATTGGGTAATGACTGGGGTAAACAGTTAATCATCATACACTGGGGTGGTTTAGACATGTGCAGAGAATGCAAGATGGGAAGATACAACAGAATGTGAGTGAGTGAGATGCCTGAAGTGAGTGGCAGACCACCAATCACATGGGTGAACAAGGTAGAAGAAGACATACAGGAGAAAAATGAGTGGAAAGGGAATGCTTGAAAGAGCAAAGAGGAAGTGTGGAAAAAGTTGTCTTTTCTATCTTAGTCATTCTCTAGATAATAATCTTTAAAAATAATAACCGTCCTTTTTTTTTATATACTGTATAGGTATAACTGTCAATGCTATTTACTTACATATAATTTACTGCAATATGTAAGAGCACTCACATAAATTTATTTTGCAACAACTGCGGTACTCCTTACTCGAACTGTGTTCAGCACTGACAAGAAACAAAAATAGTAGATGAAGAGTGTTTTTTCTATCCAGTTCTATGATAATACCTGTACTTCACCCTTCATCTGAGCTGACGAGTCAAAACTCTCAGGGTTCACAACTGTAAGGCTAGGAACAATGGCAACACCGACTGATGATCATGGAAGTGAAGATGATATAAGCTAGGGATGAGTGTGGTAGCTGGAAAGGGATGCCAATACGTTGATATATTGTCAGAAAACTTAGTTGAGATACTGTACATACACAACAGTAGGCTATACAGTATACTTGTATAGAAAGAACACACACTATATGACTGTTGTTACCAAGATGAAAACACACATACACTCACCATTCTTGTATTGTGAGGTAGTCAGTAGTAGCGTAATGAACCTCATGGGTAGCAGTGATGGTAGTAGTGGTAGTAGTTGTGGTAGCCAGTACATTTTTGTATCCTCAAAAAACCTGAAAAAAACATTCAGATTAGTACTACACCAAGATGAGCATTAGTACATATGTGTGTTAATCTATCTATCTATAACTAACACACACAGAGAATACCAGTCCACACTCTCAGTAAAAGTAAAAAAATTATATATATCTGTTATTATTAACCTAATACACACACACAGAATGAGACAATACCAGTCGGACCAGTCCACAAACCTAGTACAAGTCCAAATATTTTAGTACTTAAAATTAAATTAATACATGTACAGTAGGTTCCAAAGATAAAAGCAGTTATGTTTCACCTGGTTAGTTGTACACTCGTGATACATAATTTCTGACTAGGGAGTATTAGATCCAGTCTTGGCCTAGTCGTGGCCAGACGCAGGCCTTACTTTAAATACATATTTCAAGGTATATATCTGGAAATGCATATAATTTGCCGTATATTTTGACCATTAAAATAGTCATTAACATATTTTTTAATGCGATATTCAGGTATGGACAGAAGAGGATTTGAAGCTCGAAGATAATGTGTTAAGAGGAGACTCTCTTGTTGGTGAATTAGAGGGCTATTGATTCCTCCTAACTATATCAGAAAACAGATGTCCTCAATGGTAGTAAGAGAGGATCTGTTTCATGGCATAGGTTGGAGGAATCCAAGACCTTTCAATTCCCCAACCAAAGAATCTCCCCGTTATGCCAAACCATACAATAAAAACAATCCCACCAAATATACAGTACAGTAAAACTTGGATATACAATGAATAAATACTGTACTTGTATCCACCACTTCATTTTACACTCATTGAAAACTACCAACAAATGTTTTCCCAGTCTTCTGTTATTCCAAACAATACAGATTAAAGTTTTTACTGAGCCTGAGTTAAAAGGATAATGTGTGTGTGTTTTCCCAGACTTTCATTACTCCTTACCACACAGATAAAACTATTTACTGAGCCCGAGTTAAAAGGATAATGTGTGTGTGTGTGTTTTTCCAGATTTTCATTACTCCTTACTAACTACACAGGTTAAATTATTTACTGAGCCTGAGTTAAAAGGATACAAGTGCAAAATTTAATTATCTTACAGTATATTGAGAACCTACTATACTTAGTTTTTTTAATACCAGATGAATTATTATGTAACAGAAAAATCATGTTCTATAAAGTTAAAACATTAGCCTAACGTTAATTCTAATGTGTGTGTACAGTAAACCCTATTTATACATTACACATATACAGTAATACAGTACCTTGTTTTGTAATGTATTGTTTGTATGTATGTGTGTGTGTACAGTAAACCCTATTTATACATTACACATATACAGTAATACCTTGTTTTGTAATGTACTGTTTGTATGTATGTGTGTGTGTACAATAATCCCTCTTTGTACATTACACACACACACACACATGTATAGTGATGCCTTGTTTTGTAATGTATGTGTGTGTGTGTATAGTAAACCCTTTGTACATTACATACACACATACAGTAATTCCTTGCTGTGTAATGTAGCCTACTGTTTGTAATGTATGTATGTGTGTACAGTAAACCCTCTTTATACATTAAACATACATACACACATATACAATAATGCCTCGTTATGTACAGGGTACTGGTGTTATTGTTGTGTGTGTGTCATGTACTGTTTGTAATGTACTGTATATGTGTGTAGCCAACAGTAAACCCTCTTAGTCTCTTACACACACACATAAACCCAGTGGTGGATAATAATTAATGAGGGTTTACCATACACACACACACACACACTTGTTACTTGTTGTTGGATATTCTATGCCCCGCTCCACCAGCAGATGGTGCTCCGCAGGGCCTCTCTCAATATTACTAAACACTATAATCACTTGTAATACTCATATCATCCGTGTCGTAACACTCAGCGAACAGATGTGTTTTCAGTCTTTTTCTTAAAAATCGTGCAATTTTCACTACTCCGGACATCTAATGGCAATCCATTAAAGAGCCTTGGTGCACACCTTTCAAACGCTCTGAAACCCATTGTCAGATTACTCCTTGGCACATATATATAACAACAGTGCAAAACGAGGCATTACTGTACAAAAATAACTGCATAATACGTCTGAGAAAGGCTTCCAAGGAAAAGCCAAATACTTTTCTAATGTCTGTATGTCTATGTGGACTTACCTGAGACTGTAATTATAATATATGAAGAGAAAAGCCAGGAATACTCTCCTGCCAGCCTGTCAGTCCACCATGTTGAATATGTGACATGAATTGACTGACATCTGTCAATGTCTACAGTGTTGACAAGGAATAAGTCAATAATGTGATGCTCTGCCAAACACGTGAACGACTGAACGGTGGACAAAATTTCCTGAATCACCAGGCAAAACTTCCTCAGAATTCCCGATATCATAATATTTATTATAATCTACTGCTATTTCGTATGAAATACTAATATTTATCTGATATTGTAGTCATTGAGGTATTTATTGAAAGAATTACCGTTTTGCAGCAGTGTTGCCAGATCCGGTTGGGTCCCAGTATTTTGCCCCAGTCATTTATTGTACTTTATCACGATTATTTCCCGGTAGTTTGCCCAGGTTAGGTTCCGGTAGTTTGCCCAGGTTAGGTCCTGGTAGTCTGATGCGGTCTAGGTTAGGTCAGGTCAGGTAAGGTCAGACTAATTTCAAAATGCCCCATTTGCGTAGGAAATGGGGCATTTGCGGAGAAAATGCCATAGAAGAAAATAGTCTTAGAATGGTCTAAATAAGTGGGTAATGAAGGTAGAAAAAACGTACGCAATAACGGTAATTCATTCAATATTTACCGTAATTGATATATATTAGAATGTTACAAACCTGCATTACCTACGGTGATCACAGTTTATTTAGTGCAAATTAAATTAAGATTTTTTTTCCACATTAAATTTTGTCTCCGATTCCATAAATCTGAGGAAACTAGTTGGCAACACTGCAATGAAACATTATTAGAAACTTGTAGCGTGAAAGATATAAAGAAAGGACCTGCCATCAGTTGCTTAACTTGCTCCTGAATAGTACACTGACGTCTCTGATTGGTTCAGCCAGCACGTCCAGTTACTCCAGTAAGTGCGTCTATATATGATTGGTTTGGTTAAGTTAGGTTCTGCCTGCAAACCCTTCGAAAGAGATAAAATAAGTAACCATAATCAATCTCCAAATATGCAAACTGGTCTCCAAATCACTGGATGTTACAACACTGTTAAAATATACACTTTGGCTCAGTCACCTTAATTAATAATACTGTAGTTTGTCATATTTCACAAGATAAACAATATCAAATGTTTGTTATATCCTTAGCTTTAATATTTTATCATATTACAAAAATGATCAAATTCAATGTCTGGTGTACAGAGCCAAAATGAACGAATACAACACGATATAATAAAAACATGTCCCCGAACCCAAAGACATTCCAGAAGTATTATGTGTGTGAGTAGCAGTTGACCTGAGTCACGGTAACCGGCTTGACGAAGCTTATATCCAGTGTCGGAACATAAAAAAAAAAAAAAAAAAAAAAACTACTATAGCCTACTACCTCCATTACACTTCTACATCCCTAGCTCCCTCTAGCACCTATCTCATCATTCCTCCCTTCTCCTTTTCCCTCCCTTCGATTATCTAGCTCCTCTCGTTCCTCCACTTGTTGTTGAAGTTCCTCAAGCTGTCTGGCCGAGCAGCCCCGAGATCCTGAGGAAGGCCATTGCCTGAACCGGGCTTTCCCACAATGCCCTCAGAGAGTGTATGTTGTATTGTTGGCGAGTGTGGTTGTGTGCGTTGCAGTCTTCAATAATGTGTTTAATATAATGGGGTGCTGTGTTGCATCCCGGACAGGCATCCGCAATGGTTCCATCCAGCCTCTTGTTCCTCCACTTGTTCCCTTCATTGCCAGCTCAGAAGAGAGGTACAGCCATGGAGGTATAATATAGAGGAGGCGGCATGAGCCGCTCGTCTTGTACACCCAAAGTGAAGCCAGGGGCGGAGCCTATTACCCTCCCCCCCATTGACTCAAAACATTGCCCCGGCTGCTTTCAACCCACTCTAATTATGCTCTTATTTTCTCATATTAACAACAATTAGAGCCAGAAAGAGATTTGAATTTGTTCCATATATGATAACTGCATAAAATTATCTAATTCTGTATATTATCAAAAGTACTTAAACACATTAAATACCGTTGTTTCCTAGAGCATTACCTCTTCTCGCAAACTTTTCCTAGGAGTATGAATGAAAGAATGAATGAATTAATGAATGAATAGTTTATTTTATGCAAAAAGTATAGTAAAAGAGAAGGTCATAGCTTACACACCAACCCACAGACAGTATTATAAGGGTACAGAGAAATAAGAACAAGTACAGTTGCCCACACATGAATCTGGTATGCCTCGCTACTTGCGACATACCTACAACGTGAAAGAAAGTGAGCAAAAGTTATAGTTTGTTGACAAGCAGATAGTAATCATATTTTACTGTCTGCCTGTTAACAAACTACATCTTTTTTCACTTAAATTTCCTTTCGTTGGAGCCACCTCACAAGTAACGAGCCATACCAGTTTCATGTGTGGGCAACTGTACAAATGTAAATAAAATTAATTATATAAAGAGTTCTAGTATGAGACTCTGGAAGGCCTAATGTCACTTTAAGTACAGTATATAAATAAGATTATATACAGTAAGATGTGTATAGTGAAGTGAAGATGTGTATAGTGTAGTGAAGATGTGTGGTGTGCTGTGAAATTTGATGTGCAGTGAAAATGTAGCCTACATAATGTAGTGAAGATGTGTATTATGTAGTGAAGATATGTATAGGGTAGTGAAGATTTACATAGTGAAGTGAAGATGTGTGTTGTGTATAGTGAAGTGAAGATGTGTGATGTGTAGTGAAGGTGTGGTGTGTTATGGAGATGTGTGTGTAGTGAAGATGTGTATAGTGTACTGAAGATGTGTATAGGGTAGTGAAAATGTGTATATGTTACTGCAGATATGTGATGTGTAGTGAAGATGTGTATATTATGGTGAAGAGATGTGTAGTGTAACACCCAGAACTGTCATGTAATAGAGTTCACACTCAGATGTAGTGTCTTGTATCAAACACATTTTACCACTTATAAGCCACATGAAATCTTACCATGATGGCTGGATGTTACTGCATAAAGTGTGTCATCACTTACTCAGTTTCAGTTCACTCTGATTCACACAAAAACATTATTTTAATCATCAGTCCCAGGCCGTAATTTTACAATTATAAAAACTCTTTTGGCACATTGGCTTAACTTAGACTACGGAACTATAACTTAGACCTAAGTTCTCAACAACCAAATAGTCTACGTAGTAAACACAATTATAAATTTAATATCTTTAAAGCATTATGAAATATGCTAAAACATTCATAATACAATCTCTCAACACTCGAGTTATCCTACTGGCCAACCTTAACTTGGGCACAAGTAGGTCACCCCATGGAGCCAGTTTACCTTTTATAACCCTGTCAATGCCATATATATATACGTGAGGTTATACATTAACAGTTAATATCACAACACTATAATAGCCTTGGCTTTGCAGTTTTTGTGTGTACAGTATTAATATTCTACAGGACATGGGTACGTGTCACAGTGTGCGGGGCAGGTGATGAATTTCACTTCGTTGATTTGTCCATTTCTGTCGTATATTTTTCTGTATGTCTTTCTTAACATACCTATGAAATGTAGTAGAAAGACTCCTGTCTCTCGGGGTACACCCATATGCTGAACACGCCGGCATTATTACAAAAAATGGCAAAGAATGTTGGTGAAGTTGATGGTCCGACGTGATCAGCTGAGGTTTGTTTTGAGTCAATGGGGGGTAGGGAGGACAGCCGACCAATAGCGAATTGGCTTCACCTTTGTGACGTCATGCCGCCTCCTTTATATTATACCTCCATGGGTACAGCTGGTCTCACTCCCGCCAGGTCCACCAAGTCAACACATCTTCCCCCAGACTACAAGGTTGCTATCCTTGCTCTAACAGCCGAGTAAACTCGTGATACGTAATTTCTGACCAGAGACGAACGGCAGGCACCACACACACACATACCCTGCATTCGAACTCAGCCTCTATAGGTGTATGTACTGGGTGGGGAAATGAGCAATACCAGGCGATTCGAAGCTTTCTGTTCCTCACACTCTGGTCAGAAATTATGTATCACGAGTGTACATACTTACTGCTGGGTGAACAGGGACATAGGGGGCTGAGAAAATTTTCCAACTGACTCGGGAATCGAACCCCGGGATCTCTTGCTTGCGAGGCGACTGTGCTAACCATTATACCATCAGCACCCCCCTTGTAGTGAGTTCTCTGCTCGAAGCATTTATATTACTGTGGGAGGGAGAGGACACGGAGGGTGGGGAGAGTTGAGAAGGGTAGGAGGTGTCTGTACACAAGAAGTGAGAAATTGTTCTTCAGGAAGTGAGAGATGAGTGGAATCTTTAATAAAAATATGATAAAATATCCGGTTTTCAATCAGTCTTATGTTGACATTCGTATCAATTATGAATATGATTAAAAGCTAGATCAACTTTTTAATATTATGATGTAACACAAAAATAACGAGGTAACATTATTGTAAATTTTACTCGTATTGTATGCACTAAACACCATGAAAAACTTACACAATAACTGCATAACAATCATGAATTCTCTTTATTAAATGAAGCAAATGTGAATACCTTCATATTGCTTGTGGCAAGCGCTCATACCAGTAACACACACTTCCATATCCCCCGTATCTAGCGTTAACTAACAGTTTACAAACGTAGTGTCAATTATCAAGGCTCGCATTATCCCTCACTTGGAGCCTGGAGGTGTCGATTGTGAGGCTAGCAAGAAGTGCCTCACACACACTACACCCTCTCTCACATACACCGCACGCTCCCTCACTCACACTACACGTTCCCTCACACACACTACACCTTGACACACACACTCCCTCACACTGTTCACACACTACACACAGCCTCACGATGCACACTGCCTCACACTACATTACATACAAGTTCACACAACACACTCCCGACATTCATTCTAATAATGCACTCTTATGCTACCACACACACTATACAACATCATATACCACATTCTATACAACACTAAAATTTCTCCTGTGTATTGTATCCATATGTGTTAGTTTTCCTGTATTTATTCTTTTTATTATTGGAGAAGACACCGTATGCGAGAGTATTGTCAGTAGATGATTATGTGGTCGATACTTACTAGGTTTTGACGCCCCATTCGATCGCGAGTCAATCTATTTAAGCTTGACAGATTGTCCTCCTTTTCTTCAGTTGTGTATTTTGTTTCTTTTTTCATCTCAATATCCTTCTCTCTTCTACCAAAGCATTTTTTACGACGGACGTAGTCCACTCTCTTCATATACAGAGAAGATGAGTCCAGTGCAAATATAGCAAGTTGTGAGTATACTGCTTCGTGTGAAATAATGCAACATCATAGATACCAAAATCAATGAAGATAAACAAAGTGTCAAAGCGTGTGTGAAACATGTACAGTACAGTATGTGACTGAAGGTTTCTATATATTGACAGACTGGAAGCCGTAAGAAGGCATTGCCTGTCATGGTCTTCGCGGTCCTTATTTAAAGAAAGACTAGTTTCTTCCATTTCCTCAGAGAGGAAAATTTCACGTTTCCCTCCCGGCGCAATGCTACATTTACGACCGTTGTCCAGTTTACATGATCAAAGTGATTCAACGATAGTTAGGGCAATTACTAAATTTTACAGGTCTCGGTCTGGCCTAGCAAAGACTGAGTATTTGTACACAGCAGTTGTATAGCCTTGGTGACGTGTGTGCCGACATATAAATATGACTTGGACAGGCAGGGGTTATGCTAAGTGCAATTGTACTGTGAGTAAGATGTAATGTCAAACAAATCGCTGTAAAAGTTATAAAGGTCACAAGTACAATAGCAGGTGCCACTCCAGTTTGACTTGTAAGAATAAAAACTGATTTAGTGCCATATTCTATTGTCACATTTATTCTTTTATTGTTTTATTATCACATGCTTTTGTCACAGAGGTTTTAGAGAATATAATTTACTCAAGATTACTGTTTAATTCTCTATGTTAGTATATTACTCCATATAATTCAATAGGCCAAGAAAATATATCAGAATTTTAGTAACTTCGTAAATTTTCTGAAAATTTCAGCTGATTTCTAAAGTGACTGAGTGAACCAGGCAATTCACATATTGCCTGAAAAGTTCAAGCACTTTACAAATTGTCTAGATTTATATATTGAATGTAATATATCCAATGAACTTCACTTTTAACTCGTAACGAAATCAGATATTGTGATTTAAAAATTTACTTACCAGCATAGACTCATAATAGAGTAACTATCACCTGCTGGGGAGGGAAAACCTTGTATTGTTTGTGAGGTGAATGTTGACTCCAGGGTATATATATACTTTGTTTATTAATATTACAGCAGAGGACTACATTGTATTACAAAGGAGATGACAATAGAGAGAGAATCAGCAAGCACCAAGAAAAAAGAAGAGAGGAGAGACTGAATGAGGATCAATGTGACGTAATATAATTTAAAAAACATCCCACATCTGTTCAGGAAATGCCTCCCAAGGGACTCAAGTGATAAACATGTTTCTCTTTCAATACTTGTCTCAGAGAAATCCAAAGTCGTATAAATGTTTCAAATATATCCTGCCACATTTTTTCCTCTACAATTTATTGTATTATCTACAGTATTGTTTAAAACTTAAATATTTGTATGCACATGAAAAGCTTTTAAGTAATTTTTAAGGAAAAATTTTAATGTACTTTTTAAGGAAAAATTTAAGGATTTTCTAAAGATATTTTTAAAGGAAATTTTGTAGGGATCTTTTAAAGTATTTTTATAAAGGATAGTTTTAAGGAAACATTTTAATGAACGTTTTAAGAAAAATGTAAGGATTTTTTTGAGGAAATTTTTTTAAGGATTTTATTAAAGAAAAATTATGTTTAAGGATTTTTTTTAAGGAATATTATTATTATTAAATTAAATGACACTAATGGTATCAGTATTTCAATCAAATACAACTTTACATAATATAATTGTTAAAAAACAAATTTATAACCTTTCTTGTAAGAGTCAAGTTATGGAAGATACAATATATGTATTTTATCTATAACAACATCATTGAAAGACAATTAGACAACAACAGGTATATCAGCCACCACTCATTAAGGGTGTAATTCACTTTTGTTACATTGGAGTGCCTTGATTCCTCCAAAGTATGCCAGGAAACAGGACCAGATGAGCAAAAATAATGGTGTTCTGTTGCTTGGAATAGTTTGGAAGATTCAGTTGCTCCAGATTTACCAACACAAAATTCTCCCTAATAGTGTTGTGTGTTCGTTCATACATTGTCTCTTTTGACACGCCATCTAGAAAGACCCCTGAGTCCATATTCCCTGCTACTATACTCAGAGGTGGGTCACAGATTAGGGATTGAAAGTATATGTGTGTATGTATTTATGTATGTATGACTGTATGTAGGTATGTAATTATGTATGACTGTATGTATGTATGTATGTATGTATGACTGTATGTAGGTATGTAATTATGTATGACTGTATGTATGTATGTAATTATGTATGACTGTATGTATGTATGTAATTATGTATGACTGTATGTATGTTTGTAATTATGTATGACTGTATGTATGTATGTATAATTATGTATGACTGTATGTATGTATGTAATTATGTATGACTGTATGTATGTATGTATGTATGACTGTATGTAGGTATGTAATTATGTATGACTGTATGTATGTTTGTAATTATGTATGACTGTATGTATGTATGTATAATTATGTATGAAATCATAATACCTTCCTCTACCTGCCAGCTCATTACACACACCATTCCATCCTCTCCCCCTCCCAACATATTTCCTCTCACCTACATCTCCTTCCCTCTCTATCCCTCCCTCCACTACCCTTCCCTCTCTTCATCCACCACCCTTCCCTCTCTATCCCTCCCTTCACTACCCTTCCCTCTCTATCCCTCCCTCCCTCCACCACCTTTCCCTCTCCCCTCCCTCTCACCCTCCCTTCCTCTACCATCCTTCCCTCTCTATCACTACCTCCTTCCCTCCTCCACCCCCCCTCTCCCTCTCTCTCTCCCTTCACCAACTCCATAGACGTAAATAGAGGAAGCAGACCCGTTATGTGAAGGCAGTGAGAGGTGCCTGGATGAGGGAGAGGGGGAGAAAAACCGAGAGAGAACCGATTATGGTAAGAGGGATGAGTATGGCGAGAGAAACTCAGAACCGGTGAGAGAAATGGAGAGGGAGAGAGAGAAAGGAGAATGGCGAGAGAAATAGAGAGAGAAAGGAGAATGGCGAGAGAAATGGAGAGGGAGAGAGAGAAAAGAGAATGGAGAGAGAAATGGAGAGAGAAAGGAGAATGGCGAGAGAAATGGAGAGAGAGATGAGTATGGCGAGAGAAATGGAGAGAGAAAGGAGAATGGCAAGAGAAATGAAGAGAGAAAGGAGAATGGAGAGAGAAAGGAGAGAAATGGCGAAAGAAAAGAAAGAGTCGACGATTATCATATACAGAGAGATTCCTAGTCCCTTACACTCTTATTATATACAGTACAACACAGCTCACGTTAATTACCTATAGCTGTTGTATACATATATAGACTCCATCACCAAAGATATAGAAAAAAAAAAAAAAAAAAAAACTATATAGGTATAGAATTATGACTGACCTAATAACCTGGCCGTCTTGTGTACGTCAATAGCTTGTAATGCTGACACTGCCACCAGGGGATAACGGAAGGCCACTCGAAGGCATGCATGTAATATTAGATCAATGACCAATAGATGTGTGTGTGTGTAATATTAGATCAATGACCAATAGATGTGTGTGTGTGTAATATTAGATCAATGACCAATAGATGTGTGTGTGTGTAATATTAGATCAATGACCAATAGATGTGTGTGTGTGTAATATTAGATCAATGACCAATAGGTGTGTGTGTGTGTGTGTGTGTGTGTGTGTGTGTGTGTGTGTGTGTGTGTGTGTAATATTAGATCAATGACCAATAGGTGTGTGTGTGTGTGTGTGTGTGTGGTATGTAAGGAACGAGTTGTATTTTTAACATAGGGGAATCATGGATGGTAATGAAAAGTTTCCGTAGATTTGAGGACGAAATGTATCTGTCGTAAGTAAAGAACAAGTTGTGTTTTTTTTTTTATATAGGGAGGGCTATTTACTTCTGAAGCGTTTATATCTGAGTGAAGATGAAAGAGGATCGCCCTAGGCTTGAAATGCCCTGTAGGATGAGGGAGAAAGTGATAGAAAGATGGAACAACAAGCACGAAGGAATTAGAAGGAAGGACATGGAGAAGGTGATAGTAAGATGGGACAGCAAACACGAAAGAATTAGAAGGAAAGGAAGGACAGGGAGAAAGTGATAGAAAGATGGGACAGCAAACACCAAGGAATTAGAAGGAAAGGAAGGACAGGGAGAAGGTGATAGTAAGATGGGACAGCAAGCACGAAAGATTTAGAAGGAAAGGAAGAACAGGGAGAAAGTGATAGTAAGATGGGACAGCAAACACGAAAGAATTAGAAGGAAAGGAAGGACAGGGAGGAGGTGATAGAAAGATGGGACAGCAAACACGAAGGAATTAGAAGGAATGGAAGGCCAGGGAGAAAGTAATAGAAAGATGGGACAGCAAACACGAAAGAATTAGAAGGAAAGGAAGGAGTGATTGGTTCTGCAGATGAGTTTACAAGTGACGTGTTTTTGTTTTGAGTTGAAATTTTAAGACATAAAACACAACCTTAAGGGAAAATTGGAGGGCTACTGATTCCTCCAAAATATACCATGAAGCAAATCATCACATTGTTACTAATAGAGGATCAGTTTCGTTATACAGTTTGGAGGATTCAGTAGGCCTCCAATATACCAAGATGATGTTCTCCCCTTAACTGCATGTAATAGAGTTTGAAGTATTAATAATCACATTCACACAATCATTATCTATCACATGCAGGGTTCACAAATAAAATAACTATACAACAATATTATACACAATTGTATCCTTTCAAGAGTACAACACTATGCACAGTTGTATCCTTTCAAGAGTACAATAATATACACAATTTATATAACCCTTCGACCGTGAGTAAATCCTTGAAATCTGACTAGAAATACGGATTGGAAACTGGATACAACACATTTTGGATTTCGACTGGACATCAGACCTAAAAAAAATACAAATGGTAATATATGGAGAAACAACTTTTTTTTAGGGTACAAGGCCATGCAGCTTATCACTACTGTACAATCAAAGTCATTAACATTACTCTATATAATTTAATACGTGTCATGCAGGTTAGTGGTAGTGGTGGGTGGGGAAGAGTGGAAGGCTGAGAGGTAAGGGTTGAGGTAGGGAAGGAGAGGGAGGAAGCTGACAGGTAAAATGAGAAGGGGAATAATGTAGGATGACAGGTAATAATATAGGTAAAGAAGGAAGGAAGGTAGGTAGGAAAGGAATTTGAGAGAGAGAGAGAGAGAGAGAGAGAGAGAGAGAGAGAGAGAGAGAGAGAGAGAGAGAGAGAGAGAGAGAGAGAGAGAGAGAGAGAGAGAGAGAGAGAGAGAGAGAGAGAGAGAGAGAGAGAGAGAGAGAGAGAGAGAGAGAGAGAGAGAGAGAGAGAGATAGACAGACAGATAGATAGATAGATAGATAGAGACAGAGAGAGAGACAGAGATAGATAGATAGATAGATAGATAGACAAAGACAGAGACAGAGACAGAGAGAGATAGATAGATATAGATAGATAGATAGATACAGAGACAGAGACAGAGGCCTACAGTACAGCATAAGAGACAGGAAGGGCGTGGTGCTGGGTGCTGAGGAGGTGAAGGTATAATGAGTAGCATCAATACAGCTACCCTTCTTGGTTGGATGGATGGCTGGTGGTGACCTTTAGCGAGTTATTATTATTTTTATCCTGTGTATGTGTGTGTGTGTGTGTGTATGTATGTATGTATGTGTGTGTGTGTGTGTGTGTGTGTGTGTGTGTGTGTAGGGAGATGTGCATACGTATAGGGGATGTGTGTGTGTGTGTGTGTGTGTGTAGGGAGATGTGCATACGTATAGGGGATGTGTGTGTGTGTGTGTGTGTGTAGGGAGATGTGTGTACGTAGGGGATGTGTGTGGGGAGATATGCCTAGGGGAATGTGTGTGTGTGTGTGTGTGTGTGTGTACTGGGTGTGAGAGGATAACGAGGTTGGTATAACTGTCCTTCCCTTAGTATTCCTTCTTCGCTCTTCCCGGTGCTCCTCGCTCTAAATATCTTACCTGAAGGGGGGGAGGGGGGGGAGGATGGGGGGGGGAGAGGGGGGGCCACAGTGTCATGATGGGGGGAGAGGAGAGGGGGAGTGGGGATGTGATGATGATGAGGGGGAGGAGAGGAAAGGAGACAAGCTGACCTGACACAAACTCGACGTAATCTTAATCATCCTAACCTAATCTAACCTAAGTTATCCAATCCTAACCTAACCTAATCTACCACAGACTTGCATAACTTAATCTAATCTGACCTAACTTAACCAATCCTAACCTAACATTATCTACCCCAGACTTGCATAACCTCACCTAACCTACTTTAATTAATATAACCGAACCCACACTTACAAATACTCGTACTCAAGGTGAATAATCTTTAATAAGACGATACTCATAATGAAATGAAAATGGATTCGCTGGCATTGGGTCGGTCCAGTCACACACACCAAGGAGTGACTTCATTAAAAGGGGAGATTTTCTTGTTGGTAAATTGGAGGGCTACTGATTCCTCCAAAGTAAGCCAGGAAACAGGACCAGGAGGACACAAATAATGGTGGTTTGTTGCTTGGAATAGTTTGGAGGAATCTGGCAGAGACCTTCCAATCCACTAACAAGAGAGTCTCACCTTAATCAAGTAATTAATTCCGTTGTGTGGGAAGTTACATACAGATTGCTGCAAACTAAGTCAGGAAACAAAATCCCTCAATATACAAATAGGACACGTGTATATTTTAACAGGGTATGGAAGGCTGAGTTGGGCTATAACGTGGACGAATTGGAGTCTATGTAGCCCTCAAAACAATGAAGCAAAACAGAACCTCCTATAGGTATACTAAAGGTGTCTTTTTTATAGCACAGTTTGGAGGAATCAACAGTTGCTCTCCAGTTATTATTATTTATGGCCACCTAACTAAAAGACCCGAGTACCTATATGAACGATGGTAATGGTGAGAAATGATCGACTACACGCCAACGAAACATTACTGGAAGGCGATGTTGATGGGAGTGGTGGGACGAAAGAGGTTGTTGTTGTATGTGGGAAGCCCCCTATCAGACCACAGACACACCAACCCCTCATCAATAACAATGGGAGAGGAGGTGGTGGGAGAGGTACTAAAGAGGAAGAAGTAAGATCAGGAAATGGTGGAAGAGGAATTCGAGAGGAAATGAAGAGGATTGTAGTACACACGGAGAGAGGAAGAGGCAGGAATACTGAAGAGATGGAAGGTGAGGAGAGGAGAGTCGGAATGGAGACATGGAGGTAGTATAGGAATGGAGAGTAGGCAACGGGAGGTATGGGGGGGGGAAATGATTAGGAGGAGGGTTAGGTAGGCGATGACAGAAGGAAGAGAGGAAGGGTAAGAGTAAAGGAGGGAGGGAGGGAGAGAGAGATTGGGGGACAGACTACGAGGATGGAGGGAGGAAGGAACGGGGGAGGGAGAGATTGGGGGATAGACTACGAGAATGGAGGGAGGGAGGGAGGGAGAGAGTGGGGGACAGACTACGAGGATGGAGGGAGGGAGGGAGAGATTGGGGGATGGACTAAGAGTATGGAGGAAGGGAGGGAGGTGTAGCGTAGGTGCATAACAATAGGGCCAAGTAATTCGTCGAAGGCCTTCAGTGAGATGGTGTCATGAATGAAGTTGCCAGGCTGCCAGGTTGTTGCTCTCATAGTGAGGGAAAATTAAGGAAGTCAACCAAAATTCTGAAAAAAAAGGACAAAGAAAAGAACGGGGAAAGAAATAAAAGGGTATAGTGATGGGAAAGAAAGGAAATGCAGAATTATTAACAGTATAGTATATTGTTTATTCCAGCCTATGAGATTATGGAAGGAAGGAAGGAATGAAAGGAGATGAATCCGAAGGGGAGGAGGCCAAAGAGGAAAGGAAGGATAAGGAACCATGTAGGAATGAATGAGAGGAGGAAAGGGAGAGAGGGGGGTACAAGAAGGAAGGTAGGAGGGCGGGGGGTATATAGGAATAGGAGGGGAACGAGAGGTAAGGGGAGCCAAAAAGGAAGGGGAGGGGGCCAAGTAGGAGGAAGGGGAGGGGGTGAGTACCGAGAAGGAATGGGAGAGGAGGGGGCCAGCAGGGAAGGGGTGGGGTGGGGTGGGGGAGAAGGAAGGGGACGGGGGCGGGGAGACAAGGGAAGAGGTCAGTGTGGAAAGGAAGGGGGAGGAGGGAGGGGTGGCCAGCATGGAGTAAGGGGTAGTGGAGTAGGAGGAGGAGGAGGGGACTGACAGAGGTAGCAGGATAGGGGATAAGGTGGTATTGCGTAGTGGTGGTTCAGTTTAGGTAGTGAAGGGGAGTGGATCTGAGGCACTGGAGGCATTAGTGTACCAACCACACACACAATATGGAGGGACCCTTTCGACATATAGGTGAGTACCATACTTATATTACATGTGTACAATACCATACCATATTATAGTACATACCACACCTGTACTGCACCTATAACACACCTGTATCACATCAAAGTCAACTTATTTACACGCCACATCTCCATCACATCTTTACCACACCTGTCAACACTTTTTCACCACAAGTACACACTACTTCTGCACCACATCCTCACCACTCCTGCTCACACCAACATATTTTCACCACAGTCACACATCACATTTGCATCACATCATCACCACACCTGTAGCATATTAACACTAAAATATTTTCATCACACCTGCACACCATCCACATCTACATCACAGCTTAACCAATACCAGTATAACATCTGCACCAAGTCTGAACCACACGTGTACTTCACCTACATCACACAGTTTATTTATGGTTTGTTTTTAGCAGTGCACTTCTAACCAGCAACTTGCATACAGATCTGTAGTGAAGTGTTTGACATTACTCAACGCGTTCTAACAATGAACACAGAAATATTAAATTAGTTCAGAGTGTCATTAGTGTGGAAGATTATTCCAAACATTGCCAAAGGCTGCGAAGAAACTAGAACTCATGACTGTACACCCACCTAGACCTTTGCACATGGAGGGTAAAACCTTACAGTGGCAGTTAAATATTTCTAGGAATGGAAACTGAACAATATCTATCAACAACTATTACCGTATACAAAAAAGTGTCTATGGAATTAACACTAAGGGTCATTTGAGGTTTACTATTGTACGATAAGTGATGTGGGTATTGTGGGCTACATTTGTGGCAGGTATTGGACTGATCTGAGCCACAACACCACTGCCTTGCAAGTTATCCCACGTGACAACAAGGACGGTCGGTCTCGTTAAGGGGGGAAGTACACTCGTGATCCATAATTTCTGACCAGAGTGTGAGGAACAGAAAGCTTCGAATCGCCTGGTATTGTTCATTTCCCCACCCAGTACACCTATAGAGGCTGAGTTCGAATGCAGTGTGTGTGTGTGTGTGTGGCGCCTGCCGTTCGTCTCTGGTCAGAAATTACGTATCACGAGTGTACATTGTTGGCAAATCTATAGGAGCAACTAATTTCTCTAAACAATTCCAAGCAACAGGACACCCCATTGTTATTGTTCATCTGGTCTTGTTTTGGTCTTGTTTCCTATCATAGTTTGGAGGAATCAAGGCGTTCCTATGTACCAATAGTTAACTACCCCCCTTAATTAATCACAATACCTATCTAAACACACACACACACACACACACACACACACACACATACACACACACACACACACACATACACACGTACGTACCAGATATATATTTTAGACATAAGGGGATCTACAATACATATAACAATTCACTGATTCATACTTATTACAGGCCCATCATATAAGTATTCACGAGTACTACAGTAATTATTTTTGAATAGAAGTTAACATAATGGTTTGCTCTTCCTTCCTCGACAATCTCTAAGGATATTAATCAAGGGCAAGATATAACGCCTTCAGTATCTAATTTATCTCTCATTCTACATCCTAGTGCATGGGGGACAAGTTAACACCTAAACAAAATTTTAGACTCGCCCCCATCCCCCTAAAAAAATGTTGGATAAGACAGACCACTACATAACTCTGTATAATTATATGGTAGAGAGAGAGAAACATTAATAACAAATATGAGCATTGCAATAATTTTGACTGTGTTGGGGAAGTAAATACTGTAAGTAGGGTAGGGAAGGGGTATAGGTAAATATATGAAAGAGGAGAATAGATTCGAACCACGGAAGGTTGGGTAGGGTAGGGTAGGATTCGGTAGGGTATAGGGTAGGATTGAGTAGGGTAGGGTAGGGTAGGATTGAGTAGGGTAGGGTAGGGTAGGATTGAGTAGGGTAGAGGAAGGTATGACAGAACAAAGTAAAATAGGAACACGCAAAGTTGGCTTAGGTAGGGTAGGGTAGGGTTGGGTAGGGTTGGATTGAGTAGGGTAGAGGAAGGTACGACAGAATAGAATAAATTAAAACACATAAGTTGGGGAAGGCAGGCAAAGGTAGTGAATGTATGAATGGGGATGGTAGAGCAGATTAGAATCACGTACGGTAATGTTGGGTGGTGGGTAAAGGGGGTTGGAAAAGACTGGAGAAACATTAATTAAACAGCTTGTCTTGTCACCTGATACCCACCTCTCTCTCACACACACACACACACACACACACACACACACACACACACACACCAAGTCACCGGCATAAACAAACGGTACAGTCGCGGCATATAGTCCTTGAACAGATTTCCCCTTACACCCTGATCAAGGACTATTATGTGTCGCGACTGTACACTTACATATCATCATCTCACGTGTTGTCTTGTTTCTCTCTCTATGCTGTATTTTTCTTTTCGTCATCTCTCCTGCCTGTCTGCTGATGAACTGATCTCATTCTCTCTTCCTCTATCTTATCTCTCCTTGCCCCTCCCTTCCTTCCTTCCTCCTCCTCCTCCTCCCACCTCTAATGATCTCCCTCCCTTCCTCTTGACCTTTTCTTTCCTCTTCTTTCTCTCTCGGTCCACCCTTCATCATCACCATCATCATCATAAAGTTCACACACACACACACACACACACACACACACACACACAAGTATTCATGAAACTTTAAATGCGTTACAGAGAATGCTTGTTATTTTGGTTCAGTCTCAGTTGTCTACCTTTGTCATAGAAGAGCGTTAATGTGGTTCCCGAGTAAGAATGTTTAGCAGAGAGGGAAGACCATCAAACCGATTGTTTTTCATTTTTCTACGGGATCAGTGGAGGTTAGCAATTCCTCCAAACTTTGCCACGAACACAAAGTATTTTTTCTGGACCTAGCGTGTTGTGTGATATATTTTGAAGAGATCTATAGACTACACAGTAGGATACAATCAAGACCTTAACCTCCTTGGATACAATAAACGGACGACTGACCTATTTCTAAGTACACGTCTAACACACACAGAGGGATAAAAGGGGGTTAGGTTAGGATAACGGAGAGTACAGGAGGGGAGGTAGTGGCTACAAGGAGGGATAGGAGAGGAATAGTGAACAAGGACGGGAAAGGAGTAAAGTAAGGGGTCAGGAATACAAATTAGGGGTCTGGGATTGGGGGAAGGAAGCAGGGATGGGGGGGACAAGTATAGAAGAGAACCTGAGGGGAGGGGAGGGGAGGGGATGACACACAGTTAAATGAGGGTAAGGAGGGGATAGATAAAGGGGAGGAGGAGGGTATGGGAACAGGTTAAGAGAAGAGGGAACAAGAGAAGGGAGAAGGAGGGGAGGGACAGACAAAGGGGAGAAGGAGGGGAGGGGACAGATAAAGGGGAGGAGGAGGGTATGGGGACAGAAGAGAAGAGGGAACAAGTAGAGACGGGAGAAGGAGGGGAAGGGACATTGCACTGGTAGGCAAGGGTAAGCAAGATGAATATCAATAACATACCTGACCATACGTGCTACTCCTGATTCCGTTATTGTTATTACTGCTGCTGCTGCTGTTAGTGACCTCTTCCTGTTGTTGGGAGTCTGAGGGGAAGGGGAAGGGACGAGAGTTTAGTTACTAGGTTACAAGTGTCTAAGAATTTTCAAAAGTTTTACGTAAAATTTAAGTGCCCATTTTACCAGGATTTTTTTTCTCTCCTTTACATTTCCATTACGACAACGAAAGGCGTCACCATATGATATAAAATAAAGGTAGATTGCTCAGTCATCGCTTAAGGTTCCGACATTGTCTCTAATTGTCCAAGATACATGTGAAGGGGAGACTCTCTTGTTGGTAAATTGGAGGTCTACTAATTCCTCCAAACTATGCCACGAAACAAAACACCTCAGTATACTTTTATGGGGACGTCTTGTGTTTCCTTAGCATAGTTTAGAACTTTAGAGGATTCGGTAGCCCCCAACTCATCCCCCCCCTCCCAGACTGATGACCCCTTGAGAGTACATACAGAAGGTAACCAATGTAATCAGCTTGTGAGGCCAACCAAGGTCACCTTTCTTTCAAAACAGACACGAATTCTATTAGACCGCGGGAGTTTCTTTTGTACCTGTACCTTGACATACTAAATTAAAGGGTTGTGTGAAAGATAATGGAGAGGGACATGACGAGTACTTTTATTTTTTCTCTCTCTCTCTCTCTCTCTCTCTCTCTCTCTCTCTCTCTCTCTCTCTCTCTCTCTCTCTCTCTCTCTCTCTCTCTCTCTCTCTCTCTCTCTCTCTCTCTCTCTCTCTCTCTCTCTCTCTTTTTGTAGAATGGATGTAATTGTTTTTTTACGTGGTATGGTTAACGGGACTTGTCAGACATGGTTTTGTGAAATCCAGTAAGTTTATTAATTTGTCTCTCTTTTTTGGAATAAATATTAGAAGGAGTTTAAGGTCGAATACACAGACAAGTTTTGGGTGGGAGGGAAATTTGTTCGTGCCCATTATTTTATGTATGTGTTTGTGTGTGTGTGTGTGTGTGTGTGTGTGTGTGTGTGTTATCATGGTTAGCATAGTACAGTCGCATACATAATCTTCATCTTTACTCAAACATGTTATGCATCTGCCTGGACCCCTCTTCTGTTTTCCTCACTACCATGGTTTTTTTTATTTATTCTTTTTATTATTACGAACCTCCATCGTCTGGTGTACAGTTACAGACAACATGAAATAGACACACTTCAAACATACCTCTAATCAAGCATAGTATAAGACGCACCTCTGCACACAACAACATCTCATCCTATACCCTCTATATATGCTCTTTTATTTGTACCGTAACTGTACCTATCATTCTGTCATGTTACACGCCATCTCTTCTTCTCCTTCTCGCCCCTCCTTCCCCCCCGTCACACCATCATAAGGGAATTATGGGTTGATGATTCTCCTGTCTTCATGCCCATCCCTTTGTGTGTGTGTGTGTGTGTGTGTGTCTGGTGCGTGTGTGTGTGTGTGTGTGGTGCGTGTGGTTGTGTATGGTGTGCTTCTGTGTGTGTATGTGTGGTGTGTGTGTGTGTGTGTGTGTGTGTGTGTGTGTGTGTGTGTGTGTGTGTGTGTGCATTAAAATTTCCGATGTCTGTGAGTGATAGTTTCAATAATCAAAGAAGCCAATAAACAACACACACACACACACACACACACACACACACACACACACACACACACACACACATCATGATCATTATCAACATCCTTAAATCACAGGCCATTTGGTTGAATGACTTGCTAATATCTATCTCACTCTACTTTCTACCACGTCACACATCTAGAATATACCCCCTTCCTTCCCCCCTGCACCGTGTCCCCTCCACCTTTCTTTCCTTGCCTTTTTTCCATCTCCAATCAACCTTCTCTCTCTCTCTTTTATCATCTCCCCTCTACCCCGTCCTTCCCATTCATTACAGCATCTTCCATCTATACTCTCTCTCTCTTGTATGATCTTTCCTCTGTACACTGAATGATATGAGCGACAGGGGAGACTTGTGGAAAATGAGTCTGAGTTAGAACATTCACAGAAAATGGGCAAGCCAATACAGACTGTAGAATGTAGAGCATGGCAGGGTAGGGCAGGGCAGGGCAGGGCAGGGCTGGGCAGGGCAGGGTAGGGCAGAGGGCAGGGCAGTACAGGACCCAAACCAGTTCTAACAGTGGGTGAGTCGTGAGTTCCCTGTAGCCATACATTCCTGTCTGACCTCTAAACATACGAGTAGGGTGACTTGAGTAGAGAAAAGAAGGGAAGCAGAGAGGAGGTGGAGTAGGGAAAAGAAGGGGAACAGAGAGGAGGTGGAGTAGGGAAATGGAAGGGAACAGAGAGGAAGTGGAGTAGGGAAAAGGAGGGAAGCAGAGAGGAGGTGGAGTAGAGAAAAGAAGGAAAGCAGAGAGGAGGTAAAGGAGGGACTGAGGAGGAGAAGAAATAAGAAATCAAGAGGCTATGGGACGAGGAGAGAAGAGATTATGAAACAGGAGAAGAGGAGGAGATGACGGACCAAGTGAAAGAAGAGAAGAAGAAGAGAGGTCAAGAGGGAAGAGGGAAAGAAGAGGAGAGAGATCAAGAAGGAAGAGGGAAAGAAGAGGAGAGAGAATAAGAAGGAAGAGGGAAAGAAGAGGAGAGAGATCAAGAAGGAAGAGGGAAAGAAGAGGAGAGAGATCAAAAGGGAAAGAAGAGGAGAGAGATCAAGAGGGAAGAGGGAAAGAAGAGGAAGAGAGATCAAGAGGGAAGGAGGAAGGCCAAAGAGAAATCAAGAGGGAAGGAGGGCCAAGGATAAATCAAAAGGGAATAGGGGGAAAGAGGAAAAGAGATCAAGAGAAAAGGGGGAAGGCCAGAGTTTAAGGGGAAAGGGGGGAGGGCCAGAATTTAAGAGGAAAGGGGGGAGGGCCAGAGTTTAAGAGGAAAGGGGGGAAGGCCAGAGTTTAAGGAGGTAATACACTTTTGGAAAATCTGGAGCAAATGAATCCTCAAAACTTTTCCACAGACAACAGGACACTATTATTATTATTATTATTATTATTATTATTATTATTATTATTACTATTATTATTATTATTATTATTATTTTTTTTTTATTTTTTTTTATTATTATTTTTTTTTCATCTGGTTCTGTTTCCTGGCATACTTTGGAGGAATCAAGACACTCCAATGTATGTATGTATGTATATAACCTAAGTGTATTACCTTCTTAACAAGTGAACCCGTGAACTATGAATGGGGATTATGGTGGATTGTATTACACCGTTATATTGACCCTTATAGAACTAGATATACAACATACACACACACATACATACATACACCTTCACATACATACATACACACATACACCCTCACACACACACACACATACATACATATATACACACACACACCTACACACAAACACACCCTCGCACACACACACACCCTCACCCTCGCACACGCACACACACACACACACACACACACACACACACAAATACATATATATATACACACACACACACACACACACACACACACCCACGCACACACTCACACACCTTCACCCTCGCACACACACACACACCCTCACCCTCGCACACACACACACACACATACACCCTCACACACACACACACACACACACACCCTCGCACATTTCTATCTCGGTCAAACTCTCACTCTGCTCCAACCACACCCAAATAAAAAAATGTAGACACCAGACAACATTGTATTTCACACATCTACATATTAATTATTGAGTTGGTTGGTTGGTTTGGTGGTTGGTGAGTTGGTTGGTTAATTGGTTGGTTGGTTGGTTTGGTGGTTAGTGAGTTATTTGGTTGGTTTGGTAGTTAGTGAGTTATTTGGTTGGTTAATTAGTTGGTTGGTTGGTTTGGTGGTTGGTGAGTTGGTTGGTTAATTAGTTGGTAGGTTGGTTTGGTGGTTGGTGAGTTGGTTGGTTAAATAGTTGGTTGGTTGGTTTGGTGGTTGGTGAGTTGGTTGGTTAATTGGTTGGTTGGTTGGTTTGGTGGTTGGTGAGTTGGTTGGTTAATTGGTTGGTTGGTTGGTTAGTGAGTTGGTTGGTTAATTGGTTGGTTGGTTGGTTTGGTGGTTGGTGAGTTGGTTGGTTAATTGGTTGGTTGGTTGCTTTGGTGGTTGGTGAGTTGGTTGGTTAATTGGTTGGTTGGTTGGTGAGTTGGTTGGTTAATTGGTTGGTTGGTTGGTTTGGTGGTTGGTGAGTTGGTTGGTAGGTTGCTTTGGTGGTTGGTGAGTTGGTTGGTTAATTGGTTGGTTGGTTGGTTTGGTGGTTGGTGAGTTGGTTGGTTAATTGGTTGTTTGGTTGGTTGGTTGGTGAGTTATTTGGTTGGTTGGTTTGATGCGTTATTTGGTTGGTTGGTTTGGTGCGTTATTTGGTTGGTTGGTTGGTTTGGTGGTTAGTGAGTTATTTGGTTGGTTGGTTGGTTTGGTGGTTAGTGAGTTATTTGGTTGGTTGGTTGGTTTGGTGGTTAGTGATGTTACGTCCTCAGCCCCGGGTAGACTGAGGCACGTAATCAGATATATAATTGGGAGGAAGAGTGTCCAATCAAACACAAAGCTTTATAATCACAAAGCTTTATTTATCTTTCTCTATCTCTTGAGCTTTCCCCCCGTATGGGTAGTGAAGATATGTCACACCGTAACACCCCCTTTGCAATTTTAGATGTGAGTTCTCCCTTAGGAGGGCTCACATCTACATCCTTACAATGCAGGGTGGATATTTGATTACCTTCTACTCTATATCTTCTTTCCAGGTTTCGTCTTCTTCAAAATCACCATCATTATCATCATCATCATTACAGTATTCATAATCTTCATCATCTTCATCACCCCTTTCTTCTTCGACTTCATCATTTTCTTCTTCAACTTTATTTTCTTCTACTTCATCACCTTCTTCTTCTACTTTATCATTTTCTTCTTCTACTTCATCATTTTCTTCTTCTACTTCATCATCATTTTCTTCTTCTACTTCATCATCATTTTCTTCTACCTCATCATTTTCTTCTTCTACTTCATCACTACTATTTTCATCCAACAAGCGCTTCTCGAGCCTGCTGCCGTCCCTCAATAGTTTACTGATGAGCTGGAATGTTTCCTTGTATTGGGGGTTGCTCATTGTTTTGGGTTCAATTTTCCATAACTTGTGGTGAAGCACAACCATCTGGTGGTTTAGTTTGCCTAGCTGTTCTTCGACTTCGGGCTCAATGTTTTTGTCTATGGCTTTGTTGGCGCTCCTTGACACGTGATGAGCTGATTTCCTTGTCTTCTTGTGAACTGGTTTCTTGGAGCTCTTTTCCTTCTTCTTGCCGTCGTCATTCCCTTCACTGTCCTGGTGGCCTTCTTCCTCCTTTTCATTGCTCTTCTCCTGCTTCTCCTCCTTTTCAACCTTTTCAACCTTCTTTCTTTCCTTTTTCTTTTTAACACTTTCTGTAGCTCCACCAGTCTTGTCCTCGGATGACTCAACCTTTGCAGTCTCTTCAATTGCTTCTGTTGGTGATGTTTCTTCCCTGGGTGATGTTTCTTCCTTGGTTGAAGTTTCCTTAGCCTTCTTCTTCTCTTTGGATTTAGCATCCCCGTTATCGATGTCTTCCTCACACTCTTCCTCCACATCGTATTCTTCTAATTCTTCTTCACTTATTTCTTCCACATTGTTTTCAGTGGTTTCTTCCTCAGTGTTGTTTTCAGCAGTTTCTTCATCAATGTTTTCAGCAATTTCTTCCTCAGCATTGTTTTCAGCAGTTTCTTCTTCAGCATTGTTTTCAGCAGTTTCTTCTTCAGCATTGTTTTCAGCTGGCACAGCTGGGCCTCTATTTCTGGTTTCCAGCTTTTTAAGCTCGAGCTCTGCTTGAGCTAACTCCTCCTTTTCTTTCTTCAGGAGGAGCCGCAGGAGCTTCATTTCCTGCTCGTACTCCATTTCTTTCTTAAGTTCGATAAATCTTCGAATCAAGAAAATCCCGGACAGGCCCCCAATTTCTGTTACGTCCTCAGCCCCGGGTAGACTGAGGCACGTAATCAGATATATAATTGGGAGGAAGAGTGTCCAATCAAACACAAAGCTTTATAATCACAAAGCTTTATTTATCTTTCTCTATCTCTTGAGCTTTCCCCCCGTATGGGTAGTGAAGATATGTCACACCGTAACAGTGAGTTATTTGGTTGGTTGGTTGGTTTGGTGGCTAGTGAGTTATTTGGTTGGTTGGTTTAGTGCGTTATTTGGTTGGTTGGTGGGTTGGTTGGTTGCTTGGAGAATTATTTGGTTGGTTGGTTAGTTGGTTGGTTGGTTGGTCGGATGGTTGGTTGGTTGGTCGGATGGTTGGTTGGTTGGTTGGGTTGTTGGTGAGTTATTTGGTTGGTTGATTGGTTTGTTGGTTCGTGAGAAATTTGGTTGTTTGGTTGGTTGGTTGGTTGGTTGGCGAGTTATTTGGTTGGTTGGTTGGCGAGTTATTTGGTTGGTTGGTTGGTTGGTTGGTGAGTTATTTGGTTGGTTGGTTGGCGAGTTATTTGGTTGGTTGGTTGGTCGGTTGGCGAGTTATTAGGTTGGTTGGTTGGTTGGTTGGTGAGTTGGTTGGTTGGTTGATTGGCGAGTTATTTGGTTGGTTGTTTGGTTGGTTGGTGAGTTATTTGGTTGGTTGGTTTGGTGGTTGGTTTGCTGAGTTGGTTGGTTAGTTGGTTTGGTGAGATATTTGGTTGGTGAGTTGGTTGGTCGGTTGTGTGTGTGTGTGTGTGTATGTGAGTGTGTGTGTGTATGCTAATAAGCGTGTGGTGTGTATGTTAATGTATATGAGTTCTCGTGGTATAAAAGGAACTAAACCCTAGTACGGTATATAATATAAAGTTTAAAGATGGCAAGATAACATAAACAGAATCAGACCCATGAAACAGACTCAACTTAATCTTACACTTGGATAATCTGTTTCCTGACATACTTTGGAGGAACCGTTTGCTCCCCTCCCTCCCCCCTCCCCCCTTCCCCAACCCCAATTCACCGACAGACAACATCCCTGGAGTTTTAATGAGAGAGTCTGGTTTGGTCCGGAGAGGTGAGAATACCACTAGACTACTTAGTAATTTCGCCTTTGTGTGCTAACTTGCAGTGATGAGCAATCCAGGTCGTGTAAGGAGAGAGAGAGAGAGAGAGAGAGAGAGAGAGAGAGAGAGAGAGAGCGACACACACACACACACACACAAAGGAAGTTACAAATTCCAGCCAATACACACACACACACACACACACACACACAAAGGAAGCTACAAATTCCAGCCAATACTTATAATAGACAAAACATACAATTTATAGAGTGGATCAGAACAGGTCCATTTCTCGGTCAATGATTTTAACACATAGGCTGAAAAGTGATGGGAAAACTATAACATACATAAACACATTGGAAATTAATTAATGTTGGTTTTCATCAGATTTATAAGCATTCTAAAAATAATACCCAAGACCGATAAATCAATAACAATAATTAATAATCATCCAAATGAGTCGCTTTTTTATTATTCAAGTATTGTACAGTCGGCGGCAAAAGTCCTGTCGCCTCACTTGCTTCACCGAGGCACGCGATGTTCATAGACTCGAGATTATTAGGTGTAGAAAACGTGCATATTTATCGAGTCCATGAACACTGCATGTCTCGGTGAAGCAGGTGAGGCGACAGGACTTCTGCCGCCGACTGTACAGTACACTCACAATCCAAAATTTGTATCCAGGTCTTGTCAAAGTTTCGAATCATTTGACATACTAGTGAACCAATTACAACACTTATCCTGTTTCATATTTGCTTGAGCTCGCTTAATAGTACTCGATCTGGCTATTCGAAGCAAGCCTGGAAACCTATTTTGGATTGCGAGTGTACAGTCACAAGCACTAATAAGTATACAGGTTTGGTTGATGCTTCGAACAGTCCAATTTCACCAACGAAGTAATTTCAATGGAGATCTTATTCTGCATTTATTTACTGTCTCCATGTATTTGAAGCACACCTGTATACTTATTAGTGCTCGTGACTGTACCTGAAAGTAGATAATGGGTCGATTCCACAGTGGTTCGTAGTGGTTTGGAAGCACGCAAACAAATGAATCTTATAGCCGTGTAAATGACTTATGGGTGAATTATAATATTTAATGAATTTGGAGAGTAAACTATGCAGTGATCATCATTATCTAACTGTTGGATAGATTTTGTGAATGTGGAATATTCAGCTTTTGGAAAATAGTGAAGCATTACAAGTGTGGTTGGCTGGGAAGCTAACAAACCAATACCACTGTGGAATCGACCCTTTGTGTACAGCAGATCCTTTCCCATCACAAACTAGAACAACAACAACAATATCAACAAGAACAATGAGAGCGTGCATGAGGAACAAGGAGTGAGGCGGTGTAAACAAAAAGGTGTCTGTCTGGTTGGTGGGGGAGGAATCCATAATGAGGCATTGGATGGATGGAATGCCAGGAAGAAGGAACTAGTCTGAAAATAGGTTTAGTCTGGTGGGAAGTGGTGGGACGAGACTTGTTGAGGTGGTGTGTGTGTGTGTGTGTGTGTGAATGTGTGTGTGTGTGTGTGTGTGTGTGTGAATGTGTGTGTGTGTGTGTGTGTGAGAGAATGTGTGTGTGAATGTGTGTGTGTGTGTGTGTGTGTGTGTGTGTGAGTGTGTGTGTGAATATGTGTGTATGTGTGTGAAGGTATGTGTGTGTGTGGATGTGTGTGTGTGTGTGTGAATGTGAATGTGAATGTGTGAATATGTGTGTATGTGTGTGTGTGAGAGAATGTGTGTGTGAATGTGTGTGTGTGTCTGTGAAGGTATGTGTGTGTGTGGATGTGTGTGTGTATGTGTGTGTGTGTGTGAGAGAGAGAATGTATATGTATGAATGTGTGTGTATGATAAAGGGACCGGGGTATGTAATGAAGGGAGTGGTGTGGTGGAGAGAGTTAAGGAAATGAGTGTGAGAGGTGAGGGAGAAACTGGGGTACGATTTGAAAGGGTGGAGGAGAGAGTTGATGAGGTGTGGGTGGGTGTGGGAGGGACTGGGGTATTATTGGGGGTAGGGGGTGTGGGGGGGGGGCTGGCTAGTGTGTGCGTGTGTGTTGGATGTATGGGAATGGGAGGGAAGGGGGGGGGGTAATTTTGTGAGCGTGAGTGGGTGGGGTTGAATATGTCTGAAATACTGTATGGTAAGCCTAAATTTAATAATAATAATGAAAATATAATAATAATAATAATAATAATAATAATAATAATAATAAAAAAAAAATAATAATAATGATAATAATAATAATGATAATTATAATAATAATAATAATAAGAAAAGGAATAAAAATTATTATTGAAATAATAGTAATAATAATAATAATATTAATAATAATAATAAACTAATAATAATAATAATAATAATGTCAGAACCTGTAAAGTGAAAAACAAATTGAAAACATTTAATGAGTCAGTTTCCTGGCATTAGTTGGCGAAATAAGTGGGTTCCTATTCCTGATAAGAAAGCGAAGAAATAAAAATAGGTAATATTTGGTAGGTGAGTTGGAGAGCTAATAAATCCTTCACACTACTCTAGGAAACAAATCCCTTTATTGTAATGTGATGCACAAATCTATTTCCATCTACTATACTAGAATACACTATAATATATCTCTCTTTAATTATCTACTATACTATAACACACTATAGTATATCTCTCTTTAATTATCTACTATACTATAACACACTATAGTATATCTCTCTTTAATTATCTACTATTCTATAACACACTATAGTATATCTCTTGTTAATTAATAGACAGTTATTATTGGAGGCAACTGTACACTGACCCCGGAACCAGACAGCAAGGGGAGGGCAAGAAGAGGTCAGGTGGGGTGTTCTCTGAAATGGGTCACAACAGGATGGATGCCAATGCTGATAATACACATTGGTTCACCAGGGAGAAAGTTCAAGGAAGATTAGACACGAGAAATTCACACATGAGAATTTTAGACATGAGAAACTGAGATAGGAGAGATGCCAGTAAATGTGTTGAGAAACTTAGATAGGAGAGAGGCAGGTAAAGCTTTGTGTTGAGAAACTGGATCAGGTTGCCTTACGAAACCTAAATTGAACAACTTTTGACGATGGAGGTCACCTTGTGTCTGCATTAATCTACACGAGTTGGTTTTGTGATAATACCTAATCTACGAACCATAATTTGTGGCCTATGTATATTTATATAAAAAAATAAATAAATAAAAAGGAAACCAGTTGATGCACCTCCCTGACGTCTACTGTATATTCCTCCTCCTCCACCATCACCACCACACCCAAGAGACAAATATAGCAACGTCGTCTAGGTCAAGGTTAAGGTTCCCAAAGTCAGGTTCAAGGTCAGGGTGGCAAATTAATTAACCTTGACCTCTTGATAACACCATGACTCTTACGTAAACAAGAAAAGACAGAAAAATGAAAAGAAAAGTATAAAGCGTGACTTGGGAAACGTGAACACCAAGGAGGGAAGGAGAGGAAGGGGGAGAGAGGAGGGAAGGAGAGGGAGAGAGGAGGGAAGGAGAGGGAAGGGGAAGGGAAGGAGAGGGAGAGAGAGAGAGGGGGGAAGGGAAAGAGGGAGAGAGAGAGAGGGGGGAAGGGAAAGGGGGAGAGAGAGAGAGGGGGGAAGGGAAAGAGGGAGAGAGAGAGAGGGGGGAAGGGAAGGAGGGAGAGAGAGAGAGGGGAAGGGAAGGAAGGAGAGAGAGAGAGAGGGGAAGGGAAGGGAGGAAGGAGAGGGACAGTGGGGAAGGAAAGGAAGGTGAGGGAATACAAAGGAATACAAAGGGAGAAGGGAAGGGAAGGAGGGAGAAGTGGAGGGAAGGAGGGAGAAGTGGAGGGAAGGAGGGAGAAGTGCAGGGAAGGAGGGATGATGTAAGAGGGAGTGAATGGGGTCAGAGGAGGAAAAAGAGAAAACGAGAGAGGGTGAGGAGTGAAGGAGAAGGGTCAGGAGAAGAAGAAGAAAGAAGAGAAAAAGGAAAGAGAGAAGAGAGGAGGAAGGAAATATTGAAGGAAGGTTACAAAGAAAGGGAATTCGTCATAGTTTGAAGCCGGGAAGGAAAAGAAGAAAGAAAAAGTGGAAAAAAAAGGGAATTCCACTCTAAAAAAAAAAAAAAAAAAAAAAAAAAAAAAAAAAAAAAAAAAAAAGCAAACACACACACACACAAGCCAGACGACCTTGAGAAAGCTGGGAAGGAAGGCGGGAAGGAAAGTGTGTAGTAGTAGTAGTGGTACCAGTTATGAGGAAGATATAAACAACAAGCAAGAGAAAATTGATGTGACATAAATTGCATAGTGGTGTGTTGTTGTTGCCTTCCCGACCTCTCATACTTTCCTGGTGGTGTTGTGGTGGGTGGTTGTGGTGGTGTTGTGGTGGTGTTGTGGTGGTATAGTGGTGTTTGGTTGTGGTGGTGTTGTGGTGGTTGTGTTGTGTGGTTGTGGTGGTATTGTGGTGGTATTGTGGTGGGTGGTTGTGGTGTTGTGGTGTGTGGTTGTGGTGGTGTTGTGGTGGTGTTGTGGTGGTGTTGTGGTTGTGGTGGTGTTGTGGTGGTATTGTGGTGTTGGGGTGGTGTTGTCGTGGTAAAGTGGTGGGTGGGTGTGTTGGTGATAGTGGTGGATAATTGTGGTTGTGGTGTTGGTAATAGTGGTGGATAATTGTGGTTTTGGTAGTGGTCACCCATTGTATTTATTATCTGTCTTTCGAAGTATAGCTTAATGATAAAAGAGAGGTGTAACTGCTGTGAATGATAGAGGAAAGAGGAGACAGATGGAGAGTTGGCAGGGATATAGAGAGTAACATGGAACAAGACGGTTGAAGGTAGGAATAAAAGTGGAGAATGCAGGAAAGATAAAAATATACAAGAAGGAAGAAGCATTATAATTGAGGGTAACAATTAGGAAGGAAGTGAAAAAGGAAGAAAATTATGAGGTATGGGAAGGATGAGAAAACTTATTGTAAATTATAACAGAAATAAATATATAAATAAATATCAGACAAGTATGACATGCAAGAAGAAGAGAAGGTGGAAGGAATGAGAGAAAGAGGAGAAGGAAGCAACATAAACAGAAAGAGAAAACCTATAGGGAGGAGAAAGAGGCTTGAAAGGAGAGAGAAAATCAAGGGAGGAGGAGAAAGATATGCGAGAGTCGTGAGGATGGTTTGAAAGGAAGTGTTACAGACTACAAGCATACCAGTACTGACCACACCCCTCCATCACACACACACACACACACAGACAGACAGACAGACACACACACACATACAGACACACACACTCATACACAGACACACACACACATACAGGAACACACACACACAAACAGGAACACACACACACACACACACAGGAATACAGGAACACACACACACACAGGAACACACATATACAGTAATTACACACACACACACACACACACACACAGTCGTCTAGTCTTATCACCTTCATACTACCATCTGAGAGAGAGAGAGAGAGAGAGAGAGAGAGAGAGAGAGAGAGAGAGAGAGAGAGACGAGAAGGTGGGAAGCAGAAAGGTAGGTTATGTTGGAGTGAATAACCTAATGAATAAAGAGAGAGAGAGAGAGAGAGAGAGAGAGAGAGAGAGAGAGAGAGGGCGTGGTGATGCCCCACTGGCTATTCTAACGGGAGACTCACTACTTACCCACCACACCCATGGGTAGTCTACTCTCTCACTTACTCGCTTACTCACTCACCCACTCATTCACTCACTAATTTATTCACCCACTCACTCACAGATCCACTTTTTCATTCACCCACTCACTCACAGATTCACTCACTTATTCATTCACCTACTCACTCACACATTCAATCTCTCACTCACAGATTCACCTACTCACCTACATATTCACTCACTCATTTATCGCTGAGTTTCTCGATGCTGAATTCTGGTTAGTCATTCTTATCTCACCCTCTTTAATATCCCACCAACACTACACTGTCCTAATAAATCACTACATGGGAACCTAACCTAACCTAATCTATCCTACCCTAACCTAATCTAACCTAACCATAACCTAATCTATCCTATCCTAACCTAATCTAACCTAACCTAACCTAACCTAGCCTAACCTAATCAACCTAACCTATCCTAACTTAACCTATCCTAACTTAACTTAACCTAGCCTAACCTATCCTAACCTAACCTAACTTAACCTATCCTAACCTAACCTAACCTAACCTATCATAACCTATCCTAACCTATCATAACATATCCTATCCTATCCTAACCTAACCTAACCTAACCTAACCTAACCTGATTTCCCCTCACTTATAATCCCAGTGTTTTCATCCACTCCACACCAACCTGATTTCCCCTCACTTATAATCCCAGTGTTATCATCCACTTCCTACCCTGATTTCCCCTAACTAATATTCCCAGTGTTATCATCCCACTTCCTACCCTGATTTCCCCTCACTAATATTCCCAGTGTTATCATCCACTTCCTACCCTGATTTCCCCTTACTAATATTCCAAGTGTTATCATCCACCCCACACCAACCTGATTTCCCCTCACTTATCTTATTATCCACTCCACACCAACATAATTTTCCTTCACCTATAATCCCAGTCTTATCATCCTCATCTTTATTGACTCTAAATAGTTCACGGCAAAACCAAGCCCTCGTCCAGCTTTCTTTCTCTGACAATCTCCTTCATTTTCTATTCAATGGTAAAGGTTAATAACTTGGACCACCTGGCTTTCTCACTTAACCTAAAAATAACAGTGTACGTTTGTTGTCACTACTTATATCTAGAACAGCATTGTCAGTCCTTCTCCTTTCTTGTACCAATTAGAAGTGCTGGCGATTGTACAGCCACATTCAAATATCCACCGACACTTTCCTTCCTTTGTAGTAAATATCTTGGTAATAAAGAACAACACGTGTATGGTTTTGAAGCACCTCATATATAATAATAATTGAGGGATTGAGTTAACGTAAGGTGTTGTATGATTATATTTTGATATGACACTGATTTATTTGCACGATGGAAGGAAAGTGTCGGTGGTTATTTGATTATGGCTGTACGTAATATCATTCTTACTGACTGACTGACCTAGCGTGTGTGTACAGCTGCAGGGATGTTAAACAGACACACTTCAAACGAGCTCCTTATCAAGTATAGAACAGGTCTTGCATACAACAACGTCTCATTCTACCCTATGGTCAATGAGGAGTCCCGTTTCAGGTGTGTCTGTTTCATATGTCAGAACCTGCACAACCACAATCAAATAACCACCGACACTTTCCTTCCATCGTGCAAATAAATCAGTATCATATCAAAATATAATATACAACACCTTATGGTCAACTCAACCCCCTCAATTATCATTATGAGGTGCTGCAAAACCATACACGTGTTTTTCTTTATTACCAAAATATTATCTATGATGGAAGAAAAGTCTCGGTGGATATTTGATTGTGGCTGTACATTACCATCCTCACTGTGTAGTTCCTCCACCCACGAACAAGCAGTGATAAGTATTCATTTTGTTTCGATCACTTCAAGACTTGTGAGTGAAAAATGGTGAGCGAAAACATGTGTATATTCTGTCATCACTTTTTGGGGGGTTGACTTTACATTTACCAATATCATGACAGGCACGACACTGCCCAAAAAAATTATATGTCACACACCTTCCATTGATATCACATAAAGTTTTCACCTGCACGTATGTTAATATGAACTTTTTAAGAAGAAGGTTTGTGTAGTGTAACTAGTGTCTGACACTATTTTCCTGACACACATAACTATCACACTATCACACATAACTATCACACGGGAAATAAAGGATCATCAAAGTGAAAGCTAAATAGGAAATCATTTTTATAGCATGATAATATTCTCGTGATGATATAATTCAACGTGGCTTTTCTCTGTTTCCTGTTATGTACAAGTTTTTATATTGCTTTGACCATGACACTTGTATTCCGCCTTTTGCCACATATTCCCTCCCAGTCAACAACCAAATTCCAACATGAGAAGAAAAATTAGCTGCCAATAAAACTTCTTCTGTAATTACTATTTAAAGATCAGATCGGTATATTTGATGCCTTGCAATAATGAACAATATTATTACACTGTATTTGTAATTGCCTGTCAGTTTAAATAGCCATAATTTGATTATCCTAAATGGCTCTGCATGTTGCCTGGCAGACCAAATCACACTTAGTAATATTACACTGATTTAACTTCCTATGTTTAGTCTTTCTTAATGTCTACATGACCTATAAATGTTATCAATGCTTCCACTTCATTTTTCTCATTATGGTTAGTTCCGCCTGGGTGTTCTGCCTCGGGAATGCTGTCAGTTGCTTGAGTTGCACATCTCTAATTATTAGGACGATCACTGAACTATATTAAACGAAGGCTCCCTGTTCTCACTATCAAAAAAATCACTGCTCTGATAACACAGTCAGCAAGAGAGAGAGAGAGAGAGAGAGAGAGAGAGAGAGAGAGAGAGAGAGAGAGAGAGAGAGAGAGAGAGAGAGACCTAACTGTATTTAAATTCAGTTATCTGAGAGGTCTCCACAAGTGTTGAAAGGAGTAAGTGAGGCAAGAGCGGTCTTGTCTGTCTGGTCTGTCACGTTATGAGAATTAGACCATCAACTTCATCTCATCCTTTTGTCTGTCTAGTGTGTGTGAGTGTGGCCAGGTGAGGAAATCTTAAAAAGTGTGGGAAGGTTGAGAGAGGTGTGGGTGTGGGTGAGGGTGAAGGTATAGTGTAGCTAAGATGGGGAGATTATAATTATAGGGTTTGGGAAGGTGGGGAGAGGTGTGGTGTGGAGGAAGGTGATATTCTGTAGCTAAGATAAGGAGAGTCGTAGGGAGAGGTGTGGGTGTGGTGTAAGGGGTGAAGGTATATTGTAGCTAAGATGGGGAGATTATATAGGGTTTGGGAAGGTTGGGATAGGTGAGGGTAGGTATGATACTGTAGATCAGTATTTCTTAACCTGGGGTGCTGAAATCAATATTAAGGGGTGATGGGAAAAGTTTCATATGTGGAGGTAAAATGACACTAGAATATGTTAGCCAAAGGTAGTGGGTGCTGGACTGCCTAAAGGGGTTGCTGAGGTCGTAAAAGGTTAAGAAACACTGCTGTAGATAAACGTGTAGTGGAATATTGCATCTAGGCATCTCGAATGAAACTGGACATGGCTTCAGATTTCTCTCACTCTTCACAGATAGAAGGAGAGATAAGTAGAGAATGAACAAG
>JAWQEG010004027.1:17500-29767 GCA_033782935.1 Petrolisthes cinctipes | reverse complement strand
GAAGGAAGGAAGGAAGGAAGGAAGGAAGGAAGGAAGGAAGTAAGGAAGAGAAGGAAGGAAGCAAGGAAGGAAGTAGAAGTAAGTAAATAAATAAATAAGTAAGAAAGTAAGGAAGTAAATAAGTAAGTAAGGAAGTAAGGAAGGAAGGAAGTAAATAAGGAAGGAAGGAAGGAAGGAAGGAAGGAAGGAAGAACGAAAGAAAATAAAGGAGGAAGGAAGGAAGTAAGGAAGAACGAAAGAAAATTAAGTAAGTAAATAAGTAAGTAAATAAATAAGTAAGGAAGGAAGTAAGAACGAAAGAAAATAAAGGAAGAAGTAAGGAAGGAGTGAGTGAGTGAGTGAGTGAGTAAGGAAGTAAGGAAGGAAGGAAGGAAGGGCGGAAGTAAAGAAGGAAAGAAGAACGAAAGAAAATAAAGGAGGAAGGAAGAAAGGAAAGAAGTAAGGAAGGAAGTAAGGAAGGAAAGAAGAACGAAAGAAAATAAAGGAGGAAGGAAGGAAGTAAATAAATAAGTAAGGAAGTAAGGAAGGAAGTAAGGAAGGAGTGAGTGAGTGAGTGAGTGAGTGAGTGAGTGAGTGAGTGAGTGAGTGAGTGAGTGAGTGAGTGAGTGAGTGAGTGAGTGAGTGAGTAAGGAAGGAAGGAAGGAAGTAAGGAAGAACGAAAGAAAATAAAGGAGGAAGGAAGGAAGGAAGAAAATAAAGGAGGAAGGAAGGAAGGAAGTAAGGAAGAAAGGAAGGAAGTAAATAAGTAATTAAATAAGTAAGGAAGGAAGGAAGTAAGGAAGTAAGGAAGGAGTGAGTGAGTGAGTGAGTGAGTGAGTAAGGAAGTAAGGAAGGAAGGAAGTAAGGAAGTAAGGAAGGAAAAAAGAATGACAAGAAGTAAGGAAGGAAGGAAGGAAGTAAGGAAGGAAGGAAGAACGAAAAGGGCAGAGGTGTATCGTGAAGCAATGTGGCACAAGGTCAGATAAGAAAAAAAAATATATATATATATTATGTGGGCAAAGTGCAAGGAAGTGTGTGTGTGTGTGTGTGTGTGTGTGTGTGTGTGAGGGAGTAAGGGAGGGAGTATGTGTGAGGGAGTGTGTGTGTGTGTGTGTGTGAGAGAGTATGTAAGGTGGTGAGTGTGTGTGTGTAAGTAAGGGAGTGTGTGTCTGTGTGTGAGCAGGCAAGGTGGTGAGTGTGTGTGTGTAAGAGAGTGAGTGAGTGGGTAGGCAAGGTGGTGTGTGTGTGTGTAAGGGAGAGTGTGTGTAGGCAAGGTGGTGTGTGTGTGTGTGTGTTTAAGAGTGAGTGTGTGTGTGTGTGTGTAAGGGAGTGAGTGTGTGTGTGAGGGAGTGAGTAAGAGTGAGTGTGTGTGTGTGTGTGTGTGTGTGTGAGTGGGTAGGCAAGGGAGTGAGTGTGTGAGTGAGTGGGTAGGCAAGGTGTGTGTGTGTGTGTGTGTGTGTGTGAGAGATAGAGATAGAGAAACACTTCACGCTTGTATATGTAAACACGAAGACAACTGCATGTGTGTAAGGAAAGGAGAGAGAGAATGAGGAGTAGGATGAGGATAGATAGATAGGTAGAGAGAGATGATGATGAAGAGAAGATAGATAGACAGAAGAAAGGTGAGGAGAAGGAGGATAGATAGGTAGATAGGGAGAGGGACAGATAGATAGAAAGATGATGAAGAGAAGATAGATAGACAGAAAAAAGGATGAGGAGAAGGAGGATAGATAGGTAGATAGGGACAGATAGACAGACAGAAAAAAGGTGAGGAGGAGGATAGATAGATAGGGAGAGAAAGATGATAAAGAAAGGGATAGATAGGTAGATAGGGAGAGGGAAAAATGAAAAGAGCAAACAAAGTGAGAATTAGATGGAGAGACAGATAGATAGATAGAGGGAGAGTGAGAGACAGAAAGATAGATAGATGGAGAGACAGATAGATAGATAGAGGGAGAGTGACAGAGAGAGGAGGGAGAGTGACAGAGTGAGTATAAGAATGGAAGAGAGAGTGAGAGTGAGAATAAGAGAGAGAGACAGATAGATAGAGAGAGAATGGAAGAGGAAGAGTGAGAATAAGAGAGAGACAGATAGATAGAGAATGGAAGAGGAAGAGTGAGAATGAGAGGGACAGAGAGAGAGACAGACACATAGAGACACAGAGGGTATAGGAGGAGAGAGAGGGACAGAGGGATAGATAGATAGATAGATAGAGGAGGGAGGGACAGAGTGAGAATAAGACAGAGGGACAGACAGATACACAGAGAGGGTATAGGAGGAGAGAGGTGTAAGATAGAGACAGAGAATAAGACAGAGAGAGAGAGACAGACAGATAGACACACACAGAGAGGGTATAGGAAGAGTGAGAATGAGAGGGACAGAGGGAGAGACAGAAAGATAGAGGAGGGAGAGACAGAGAGGGACAGAGTGACAGAGAGAAAATAAGATGGAGAGACAGACAGAGAGAATAAGACAGACAGACAGATAGACACACACAGAGGGTATAGGAGGAGAGAGGTGTGAGACAGAGACAGAGAGAATAAGAGAGAGAGACAGACAGATAGACACACAGAGAGGGTATAGGAGGAGAGAGGTGTGAGATAGAGACAGAGAATAAGAGAGAGAGAGGGACAGACAGATAGACACACAGAGAGGGTATAGGAGGAGAGAGGTGTGAGATAGATAGATAGAGAGAGACAGAGAGATAGAGAGAGAATGGGAGAGGGACAGAGACAGAGGGACAGACAGATAGACACACAGAGAGGGTATAGGAGGAGAGAGGTGTGAGATGGAATAAATCTTTTGTAAGTGGATTATCAAATTGAAGGGCAGTTGTAGTGGTGAATTGGTGTCTAGGTAGTGTGGAATTGAATAGTGGAAAAGTGGAGAATATGTGGAGAGGAGGAGGGAGGGGAAGGGAGCGAGGAATGGGGAGGGAGGGAGAGGGAGGAAAGTGGAGACAGGAAAAGGGAGTGGAGAAGGGTGTGGAGAGAGAGAGGAAAGTGGGGAGAGAAATAGGGAGAAGAAAGTGGGGACAGTTGAAGAGAGAGAAAGAGAGAAATAGTGAGAGATAGGGAGAGAGGAAAGTGGAGACAAGGGGAGAGAGAGAGAAGGGGGGAGAGAGAGAGAGAGAGAGAGAAGTGGAGAGAAGCTAAGGTATGGAGGGAGGGAAAGTGAGTTGTTATAAGGCGAGGCAGTGTAGGAGGGAGAGGAGAGGGAGGGAGAGGAGAGGGAGAGGGGGGACAGATAAGGGGAAGGGAGAGGCTCTTCTGGGATGCGGCAGGAGGGAGGGGGGGAGGGAGGGGGGGAAGGAAGGAGGGAGGGAGGGAGGGAAAATGGGGACAGAGAAAAGCCGAAAAGGAGAAATTCTATCAAGGTATGGTAGTGTGATATGATAGTGTGATAGTATGATAGTAGTGTGGTGTGGTAGTGTTATAGTGTGATAGTATGATAGTAGTGTGGTGTGGTAGTGTTATAGTGTGGTAGTATGATAGTGGTAGTGTTATAGTGTGGTAGTATGATAGTGGTAGTGTTGTGAGTGGTTTGTGTGGTTGTGTGTTTCGTGTCTAGTAATCTTATACAACTTGACGTCTGCCTCAAAACTCTTCTCTCTTATCAACAAATGTTTCCTGTCTCTCTCACTCTCTCACTCACTCCCCGGATTTGGTGCCCTGTTTTAAGTGACCCTGTGTGTGTGTGTGTGTGTGTGTGTGTGTGTGTGTGTGTGTGATGTAGTCAGAATATTAGGAGGTAAATGAGTGCTTTAAATATTGCCACGAAACACACACACACACACACCTACACCTATATGGAAGGAGCTTGTTTGTTTCGTGGCATGGTCAGGAGGAATCAGAAGCCTCCAAACACACACACACACACACACACACACACACACACACACCTATATGGAAGGAGGTTGTTTGTTTCATGGCATAGTCAGGAGGAATCAGAAGCCTCCACCAATTCTCATACACGATCACAGGTTAGGAATCATTAGCTGAACACACACACACACACACACACACACACACACACACACACACACACACACAACCCTTATTTATTTGTCTCCATCCTACCTATCTACCTACCTACTTGACAACTTAGAAAAACACCTATTTACACACACACACACACACACACACAACTAATCAACATATTAACTGTGTATCAATTCATCTCAATCCTTCCTACCTACCTACCTACCTACCTACCTACCCACCCACCTACTTGACAACTTACAAGAACACCTATTTACACACACACACACACACACACACACACACACACAACTAACTAATCAACATATTAACTGTGTATTAATTCATCTCAATCCTTCCTACCTACCCACCTACCCACCTACCTACTTGACAACTTACAAGAACACCTATTTACACACACACACACACACACACACACACACATCCACCTAACTAATCAACAAATTAACTGTATCAATTCGTCTCAATCTTTCCTACCTACCTACCTACCCACCTACCTACTTGACAACTTAAAAAAACACCTACTTACACACACAAAACACACACACACACACACACAACCAACTAATCAACAAATTAACTGTATCAATTCGTCTCAATCCTTCCTACCTACCTACCTACCTACCCACCTACCTTCCTACCCACCTACCTACCTTCCTACCTACCCACCTACCTACTTGACAACTTTGAACACCTGTTGACTACACAAAACCAGCCTGGCTATCGATTTAAAAGTGGCGGCAGGTCTCTCCTCTGCTACCCTTCCTCTGTGTGTGTGTGTGTGTGTGTGTGTGTGTGTGGATTAGTGAGTGTGTGTGTGTGTGTGTGTGTGTTAGTGAGTGTGTTGGGGATAGGAGTGTGTGTGTGTGTGTGTTATAGAGTTAGGAGTGTGTGTTACAGTGTTAGTGTGTGTGTGTGTTAGAGTTAGGAGTGTGTGTGTGTGTGTGTGTGTGTGAAAGGTGTAAAAAAGGGAGAGAGAGAGAGAGAGAGAGAGAGAGAGAGAGAGTTACTCAGTTACGTCTCACTTGGGGGTACAATGAGTGAGAGAAGATGTGAGCCAACATAACTTAAGGGGGTGCGGGAGTAGGGGGGGGGGGTTTGGGGGTGTGCGGGAGTAGGGGGGGGGGGGGGGTGCGGGAGTAGGGGGGGTTGGGGGGGGGCGGGAAATGGGGACAGGCTTGGGGGGGGTTAGGGGGGGTGCGGGAGTAGGGGACAGGCTTGGGGGGAGGGATTTAAGGGGGTGCGGGAATAGGGGGACAGGCTAGGGGGGGGTTTGGGGGGTGCAGGAATAGGGGGACAGGCTTGGGGTGGGTAGAAAGCCTGTCCCCCTACTCCCACACCCCCCCCCCCAAGCCTGTCCCCCTACTCCCGCACCCCCCAACCCCCCCCCCCCCCCCAAGCCTGCCCCTTACTCCCGCACCCCCTTAAACCCCACCCCTCCAAGCCTGTCCCCTTATTCCCGCACCCCCTTAAACCCCACCCCCCCAAGCCTGTCCCCCCTATGCACAACATACCAAAGATTTAATTTATTTTTGTTTTGTTTTATTTCTATTTTTATTATTATTATTATTTTTTTTTTTTATATATATAGTGTCCCTCAACAAATGTTTACGTCATCTGAGCTGGTAACACTGTGTAGAAGAAGGAAGGGTATCATTGTAGGTGTTACGTCATCTGAGCTGGTAACACTGTGTAGGGAAGGAAGGGTGTTATTGTAGGTGTTACGTCATCTGAGCTGGTAACACTGTGTAGGGAAGGAAGGGTGTTATTGTAGGTGTTACGTCATCTGAGCTGGTAACACTGTGTAGGGAAGGAAGGGTGTTATTGTAGGTGTTACGTCATCTGAGCTGGTAACACTGTGTAGGGAAGGAAGGGTGTTATTGTAGGTGTTACGTCATCTGAGCTGGTAACACTGTGTAGGGAAGGAAGGGTGTTATTGTAGGTGTTACGTCATCTGAGCTGGTAACACTGTGTAGGGAAGGAAGGGTGTTATTGTAGGTGTTACGTCATCTGAGCTGGTAACACTGTGTAGGGAAGGAAGGGTGTTATTGTAGGTGTTACGTCATCTGAGCTGGTAACACTGTGTAGGGAAGGAAGGGTGTTATTGTAGGTGTTACGTCATCTGAGCTGGTAACACTGTGTAGGGAAGGAAGGGTGTTATTGTAGGTGTTACGTCATCTGAGCTGGTAACACTGTGTAGGGAAGGAAGGGTGTTATTGTAGGTGTTACGTCATCTGAGCTGGTAACACTGTGTAGGGAAGGAAGGGTGTTATTGTAGGTGTTACGTCATCTGAGCTGGTAACACTGTGTAGGGAAGGAAGGGTGTTATTGTAGGTGAAAGATTGTATCATTATGTCACTCTACTATGTTCAACCTATTACTCTGATTCCTCACCAAAATAAATAATAATAATAATAATAATAATAATAATAATAATGATGAGAATAGTTTGGAAGCACAATACTGACAGAAAGTATACACACACACACACACACAACAGAAAGTACACACACACACAACAGAAAGTACACACACACACACACAACAGAAAGTACACACACACACACACAACAGAAAGTACACACACACACACACAACAGAAAGTACACACACACACACACACACAACAGAAAGTACACACACACACACAACAGAAAGTACACACACACACACACAACAGAAAGTACACACACACACACACAACAGAAAGTACACACACACACACACAACAGAAAGTACACACACACACACACACAACAGAAAGTATACACACACACACACAACAGAAAGTATACACACACACACAACAGAAAGTATACACACACACACACAACAGAAAGTATACACACACACACACACAACAGAAAGTATACACACACACACACACAACAGAAAGTATACACACACACACACACACACAACAGAAAGTACACACACACACACACAACAGAAAGTACACACACACACAACAGAAAGTATACATACACACACAACAGAAAGTATACACACACACACACACACACACACACAACAGAAAGTACACACACACACACACACACAACAGAAAGTAGACACACACACACATTTAATAAAACTAAAAAAAATACACACACACACACACACACACACATACACATACACATACAGTCTCTTTCTTGGCATACTCACTCGCTCACATATTTCCATTCTGTATACAAGTTCGTCTCAGCCTGGACCACAAATAAATAAATAAATAAAGTTGTAAAATAAGGTTTGTGTTGTAGCGATAAAATTTAACCATGGTATATTCTTCAAAATAATCTAACTTAACCCTACATATCTTAATCTAACTTAACCTATGATAACCTAACCTAAGGTAACATAACCAAACCTAAACTTACCTCACCTCACCTAACCCAACCTAACCTAAGGAAACATAACCTAACTTAACCCTACCTAACTTAATCTAACTTAACCTAACCTAACCTAAGCTAACCAAATCTCACCTCAACCTAACCAAACCTAACCTAAACTAACCTAACTTAATCTAAAGTAACCTAAACTAACCGAACTTAACTTAACTTAAAGTAACCTAACCTAATCAAACCTCAACCTAACCTAACCTAACCAAACCCAACCTAATTTATCCTAACCTAACCTAACTTAACCTAAAGTAACCTAAACTAACCGAACTTAACCTAACCTAACCCAACCCAACCTAACACAACCAAATCTCATCTCAACCTAACCTAATTTAAAACCTAACCTAACCCAACCTAACCAAATCTCACCTCAACCCAACCTAACCAAATTAAATCTCACCTCAACCTAACGTAACCTTGAGACGAACCTGTATACAAGAGGAAAATATTATACTGTACCACTCGACCCCAGCCAACCCAGTCAGCCAACCAGCCAGCTAGCATGCATGTGTAGAAGCACGTGACTCTCTCTACTACCACGTGACTCACTAAACACTATAACTATACACCTACTGTCCCTCCACAATCAAATATCCACCGACACTTTCCTTCCATCGTAGTGGTAATAAAGAACAACACGTGTATGATTTTGCAGCACCTCATAGTAATAATAATAATAATAATATCCACCAACATTTTCCTTCCATCGTAGTAGTAAATATCTTGGTAATAAAAAACAACACGTGTATGATTTTTGTAGCACCTCATAATAATAATAATAATATCCACCGACACTTTCCTTCCATCGTAGTAAATATCTTGGTAATAAAGAACAACACGTGTATGATATTGCAGCACCTCATAATAATAATAATTGAGGGGGTTGAGTTGACGTAAGGTGTTGTTGTTGTATGATTATATTTTGATATGATACTGATTGTAGTAAATATCTTGGTAATAAAGAACAACACGTGTATGATATTACAGCACCTCATAATAATAATAATTGAGGGTAACAATGATACTTCAAAGTTACATATCAATTGCATACCAAAGCAGTTTAATTAAGGGGGAAGTTTTGTGTTGGTAAATCTGGAGCAACTGAATCCTCCAAACTTTTCTAAGCAACAGAACATTATTATTTTTTTTGCTCTTCTGGTCCTGTTGTTTCCTAGCATACTTTGGAGGAATCATGGCACTCCAGTGTACCAAAAAGGAATTACCACCTTAATGAATGCTCAGAAAATGCCAGAGATAAGCAATGAATAGTGACATTAATATTTCACTTTATGCATCTTTACGCTAATCATAATTATTGCACGTATGTAAACTATGTGGAGTGTAACAATTTGAACACGTCACTGTACTCTTTCTACAACCATGGAGGTATGTACACTCGTGATACATAATTTCTGACCAGAGTGTGAGGAGCAGAAAGCTTCGAATCGCCTGGTATTGTTCATTTCCCCACCCAGTACACCTATAGAGGCTGAGTTCGAATGCAGGGTATGTGTGTGTGTGTGCCGTTCGTGTCTGGTCAGAAATTACCTATCATTTTAAGTGGTCCTTGACATTAATTGTAAAGATGGTAGGTAACCCGTTTATTGGAAAGTTTATCATCTAAGGAACAGAGGGAAGCTGTCAAATTCTTACGTGAGTTACCCCTATATGGATGATTATATTTGACACCGACTGCACACTTCCATCACTCGCTTTCATTATTTTACTCGTGGTACTGGCATGTGTTTCGGATACGTGAATCGAAACAGCTAGTGGTTCACACAATATAGAATAACGTCGTAATATATACACACATTGACAACGTTGAGTGGTGAACGTGGAAGTGGAGGAGACTGTCTGTACCAATGTCACTTATAAAGACATATTTATAAGTGACATTGGTCTGTACACTCGATCAAAAAGTATTCCCTCGTGAAACATTCTGACTCCTAAGACGATGGCTACTGAAAAAGAGTTTGTGTATCATGAGCTGCAACGATCATTTACAGAACCATCGGACCCCACTTGCGCCAGACTTTTTTTGACCCAGTGTACAGTTGGACACATGAATGGGTGGTACAGCCCAGGTGAAAGATACTTGTCCCATTTGAGTAACTAGTGTCTATTATCAGGTAGTTGTTTTTTTATTACCATCCTCAATACTGACTTCTGCCCCTCCTAATTACCAACCTAACCTAACCTAACCTAACCTAACCTAACCCAACCCAACCTAACCAGTGTCTATTATCAGGTAGTTGCTTTTTATTACCATCCTCAATACTGACTTCTGCCCCTCCTAATTACCAACCTAACCCAACCCAACCCACCTAACCTAACCTAACCTAACCTAACCTAACCTAACCTAACCTAACCCAACCCAACCCACCTAACCTAACCAGTGTCTATTATGAGGTAGTTGCTTTTTATTACCATCCTCAATACTGACTTCTGCCCCTGATGGTGTCTCCTATTTGACACTAAGGAACTTGATATTGGGAGAAATTGACCATCTTTCACTTGGGCTGTACCACCCATTCATGTGTCTAACTGTACCTCTCCACACCACCATCACCACCACAACCTCACCTCTACCACACACATATAATAATTATTCATTTATTAATTACACCTGGGTCTGTTTGTTTCCTGGCATACTTTAATTGGAGGAATCAAGGCACTCCAGTATATGAAAAGTATAAATACACACACACACAAACACACCTATAAGGAAGGAGCTTGTTTCATGGCATAGTCAGGAGGAATCAGAAGCCGCCACACACACACACACACACACACACAGTCTCTCTCTCACACACACACACACACACACACACAGTCTCTCTCACACACACACACACACACACACAAAACAATGTGCTATATATCCCTTTAGGTGGAAATTTTGTGTTGGTAAATCTGGAGCAACTGAATCTTCCAATCTATATTTTTTTCCAAGCAACAACAACAGAACAACAACACCATTATTATTTTTGCTCTTCTGGTCCTGTTGTTTCCTGGCATACTTTGGAGGAATCAAGGCACTCCAATGTACCAAAAAAGAATTAATTACCACCTTAACTAACTACTTTATTATTTATTGTAGTCCAAATTACCCTACTTTTCCTAATTCTTATCATTACATAGGATCTTTGGTGAATTATCATACATCGCTCCCTGACACACTCTCCACTCTTATGTATATTTCAGTAGCGACCTCTTACTGGTGTATATGTCACTACCACGGTGAGAGAGAGAGAGAGAGAGAGAGAGAGAGAGAGAGAGAGAGAGAGAGAGAGAGAGAGAGAGAGAGGTGTATGAAGGTGTGTGTGTGTGTGTGTAAAAGAGAGAGAGAGAGAGAGAGAGAGGGGTGTGTGTGTTTGTGAGGGAGGTGTATGAGGGTATGTGTGTGTGTGTGTGTGAGGGAGGTGTATGAAGGTGTGTGTGTAAGAGAGAGGGAGGTGTGTGTGTGTGTGTGTGTGTAAGAGAGAGAGGGAGGTGTGTGTGTGTGTGTGTGTGTGTGTATGTGTGAGGGAGGTGTATGAAGGTGTGTGTGTGTGTGTGTGTGTGTGTGTGTGTGTGTGTGTGTTATAGTTCTCTCTCATCACACCTTCCAATCTCCTCAAACCTCCTACATAATAATAATAATAATAATAATAATAATAATAATAATAATTACCCATATCACATAACCCCGACAAGAAGGCAAGCAAGGCAACACACATACACACACAGATTTACACACACACACACAGTTACACACACACACACAGCTACACACCCAGTTTTACACACACACACACATCCTCTCTCAGTTTCACACACATACACACAGTTACACACACACAGTTACATACATACACACACACACACACACACACACACACAGTTACACACACACACACACACACATCCTCTCTCAGTTTCACACACACACACACACACACACACACACACACTCTCAACCCTACCACTGTTGCCACATCCTCGTTTTTTGTTTTGTTTTAACACCACACGCCATCTTCTTCTTCTGTTTGCCAAAGTTGACCTTCACAACTCCACGTCGTCGAGCCTAATGTAAACTACAGAGTGAGAGTTACGTAGCCTAGTCCCATCCTAATAACACTCTTTTTTTTATTGATAGATTGGACACACACACACTCACATTCACTCTCACTCTCTCTCTCTTACACACACACACACACACACTCTCTCTCTTACACACACACACCCTCTCTCTCTCTCTCTTACACACACACACACCCTCTCTTTTCCACACACACACACCCTCTCTCTCTCTCTCTCTTACACACACACACACACACCCTCTCTCTCTCTCTCTCTCTCTTACACACACACACACACCCTCTCTCTTCCACACACACACACACACTCTCTCTCTCTCTCTCTTACACACACACCCTCTCTCTCTTCCACATACACACACACTCTCTCTCTCTCTCTCTCTCTCTCTCTCTCTTACACACTAACCTAACCTAAACCTAGCCTAATGTAAACTACACAGAGAGAGTTACGAAGCCTAGTCCCATTCTAATAACACTAACTTTTTTGGTACATTGGAGTGCCTTGATTCCTCCAAAGTATGCCAGGAAACAACAGGACCAGATGAAGAAAAATAATGGTATCTTGTTGCCTGGAATAGTTTAATTGGAGGAATCATTTGCTCCAGATTTACCACCCATCAGAAAATTGTAGGTAAACGAGTCCTTCAAATATTATCATGAAACAACATACATACATACATACATAAATACACATACATACATACATACATACATAAATACATACATACATATCAACCTTCACTATAAACACGTCCTAGCTCTTAACCCTTTCATTATTCACATCAGTATAATATCCAAATTGAA
>JAWQEG010004027.1:0-15000 GCA_033782935.1 Petrolisthes cinctipes | reverse complement strand
TGTGTGTGTGTAAAGCTTCTGTGACTGTAAAGCTTCTGTGTGTGTGTGTGTAAAGCTTCTGTGTGTGTGTGTGTGTGTGTGTGTGTGTGTAAAGCTTCTGTGTGTGTGTGTGTGTTTATCAAAATAGCCTAACAATATTGAGCAAAACTTGTAATGTCACTTTTATAGCATTTTTCATTTTACCGAAAAAACATTATAATATTTTTGCATCTATGAATGTTCTTTGCACGCACACACACACACACACACACACACACACACACACACACACACACACACTACCGTATTTTTCTTTTTAAAAATGCATATTATAACATCTATATTTCTCCTTTCATTCATTCAGAGATGGTGGAAATAATTGTCACTTACACGATTTTACATCAGTCATTCTCATCTGTTTCTTCTTTCATTCAGAGATGGTGGAAATAATTGTCACTATATACACAATTATATATCAGTTCATTCTCATCTATTTCTTAATTCTTTCATTCAGAGATGGTGGAAATAATTGTCACTACACAATTTTACATCAGTCATTATCTCATCTGTTTCTTCTTTCATTCAGAGATGGTGGAAATAATTTTGTCACTAAACACAATAATTAAATATCAGTCATTATCTCATCTGTTTCTTTTCATTCAGAGATGGTGGAAATAATTTTGTCACTATATATATCTTCAATCGTAACCATCCGAAATTATATGCAAGAAAGTCAGTCGGTGGTGTAAACGATGCATGGTGGTGGTGTGGTACTGATACGATGGCTGTGTCAATTGTGTGTGTGTCTTTGGAGTCATCGTACCGGCAACACACACACACACAAATTATATAATGTTCTTGCATATATGATCCATCTATGTAGCCTAACGTATGGGGTAGCCTACTGATCAAATATAAAGTAAAATAATATTAATTGTCACTATTTTCCTCACCACTATAATAATAATAATAATAATAAATAGATGCATGCCTTATCTACGTATGGAAAAGTTACCTACACCACAATTACGAAACCTTCCTAATTGGCCAGTTGTGCATATGCTACTCGTAATTATTTTCTCATTAATGTAATCTTCGTAGTTGATAACGCCTCCAAGATCATGTGCGTGTGTGTGGAAGAGTGTGTGTGTGTGTGTGTGTGAAAGATTGAGAGAGAGGGTGTGTGTGTAAGAGAGAGAGAGGGTGTGTGTGTTTGTAGAAGAGAGTGTGTGTGAAAGATCGAAAGAGGGTGTGTGTGTGTGTTTGTAAGATCGAGAGGGTGTGTGTGTGTGGAAGATCGAGAGTGTGTGTGTGTAAGAGAGAGAGGGTGTGTGTGTGTGTGTGAGAGAAAGATCGAGAGAGGGTGTGTGTGTGAGAGAAAGATCGAGAGGGTGTGTGTGTGTGTGTGAAAGATCGAGAGAGAGAGAGAGGGTGTGTGTGTGTGTGTGTGTGAAAGATCGAGAGAGAGAGAGAGGGTATGTGTGTGTGAAAGATCGAGAGAGAGAGAGAGGCTATGTGTGTGTGAGAGAAAGATCGAGAGAGTATGTGTGGGAAAGATCGAGAGAGAGTGTGTTTATGTGTGTGTGTGTGTGTGTGAAAGATCGAGAGAGAGAGAGAGAGAGAGTGTGTGTATGTGTGTGTGTGTGTCCTAAAACTAACATATTGACCACGCCCAGTTACACCCACACTACACCTAAGTCTTATAATACCAAACAGCGAACTAACTATAAGACAGCTTTCACGAACTAACTCTACCGGCATTTGTAATTTCTTTTTCCCCCATCAACGTAACCAAAATTTTGTAAACCTCTCTAAGAAGAAATATTATAAGTACGAAATTGATGCCACCTTTTTCCATTAACGTTGACTTACGTGTTTTATAATTATTATATACTTAAATTTACTTAGATATTTTTAGAGTTATGGCCAGATTACCGCAGCTAACTGACTGACTGACTGACTACTAGTTTGTTTCTGGGAGAGAGAATTAAGGTGTGTGTGTGTGTGTGTGTGTGTGGAAGAATTAAAGAGAGGGAAGGTGTGTGTGTGTGTGTCTGGAAGAATTAAAGAGAGAGAAGGTGTGTGTGTGTGTAAGAGAGAGAGAGAGAGAGAGAGAGAGAGAGAGAGAGAGAGAGAGAGAGAGAGAGAGTGAGTGTGTGTGTGTGTCTGGAAGAGAGAGAAGGTGTGTGTGTCTGGAAAAATTAAAGAAAGAGAAGGTGTGTGTGTGTGTTTGGAAGAGAGAGAGAGAGAGAGAATTAAGGTGTGTGTCTGGAAGAGAGAGAGAAGGTGTGAGTGTGTGTCTCGAAGAAAGAGAGAGAGAGTGTGTATTTGTGGTCGTTTCTGGAAGAGAGAGAGAGAGAGAGAGAGAGAGAGAGAGAGAGAGAGACGGTGTGTGTGTGTGTGTGTATGTGTGTATTCTACCACATGCCGGACTGTCTGGTAGTGGTAGTGTGGTACCCTTGTCTACCTACCTACCTACCAACCTACCTGGCTCTCTCTCTCTCTCTCTCTCTCTCACACACACACACTCTCTCTCTCTCTCTGCCACAGACGGGGGGGGAGGGTAGTATGTATGTATGTATGTACAGCATGTATGTATGTATATGTATGTCCCGCAGACCACCACTACCACCACCACTACCACCACTACTACTACCAACACCATACCATCACCACGTACGGTATAGTGTGTAGGTATGTATGCTTCACTATACGATCTACCTACCTACCTACACAGCTCAACACACACACAATACAGAGATACATACATACATAAAATATAAATAAATGTATGTATATCTAAGGCAGCATTATAACGAAGAGACACGTGTTAACAAAAACTCTATTGATGGTAGTGGGAGAAAATAAAATAATAAGAAAGAGCGTCTACATACATACAGCACAACACTTGCTTGGCGCACCCTCTCTCCAGCTAATACACACACATACATACACATTTTTAAACACCTTATAACTACTACTGTCAGTGGTGTGTGTGTACTATCCACCTACAGTACAACTAGCTTAATGTGTTAGCTATTTATTCCCACCTGTTTTGACGACGGGAGACTCGTGATGATAGGTGTAAATAGATGATATGTTCAAAAGACAGCTGCTAGTAACACCCTCCACACACACTAGCCGGGTCACATCTGGTAGTGAGGTAGTGAGGTAGGCGATCGATGCTGGGTCCTGCCATCTGCCGGCCAACTAGACAACCTTATTATTAAACACGAGATTTTATTTAATTCCTCGTGATAATGTTTTCTCAGACACTTTTTATTCTTATTATATGTGAATGCGAGTCCCTGTTGTTCACCTATTAGCCCCAGGAATAAGGAGGTACACACACAATCAAATAACTTATACCGACTAGCTCTTTCCTTCCATCTTATTAAACACGAGATTTTATTTAATTCCTCGTGATAATGTTTTCTCAGACACTTTTTATTCTTATGATATGTGAATGCGAGTCCCTGTTGTTCTCCTATTAGCCCCAGGAATAAGGAGGTACACACACAATCAAAATAATAAGCTTTCTTTCCACATTATTAAACACTCGATTTTATACCTTAATAATTATTCCTCGTGATGTTGATATTCCCAGACACTTTTTATTCTTATTATATGTGAATGTGAGTCCTTGTTGTTCACCTATTAGTCCTAGGAATAAGGAGGTACACACACAATCAAATAACTTATACCGACTAGCTCTTTCCTTCCATCTTATTAAACACTCGATTTTATACCTTAATAATTATTCCTCGTGATGATAGTTTTACCCAGACCCTTTTTATATGATGATAATGATGTGAATGTATGTGAGTGAGTCCTTGTTGTTCACCTATTAGCCCTAGAAACAAGACAACCTTATTATTAAACACGAGATTTATACCTTAATAATTATTCCTCGTGATAATGTTTTCCTAGACTCTTTTAATATGATGATAATGATGTGAATGTATGTATGTTTTTCACCTATTAGTCCTAGGAATAAGAAGGTACACACACAATCAAATAACTACCGACTAGCTCTTTCCTTCCACCGTGCAAATAAATTGGTATCATATCAAAATATAATCATACAACAACACCTATATAAGTCAACTCAACCCCCTCAATTATTATTATTATTATTATGTTAGGTGGTGCAATATCATACACGTATTGTTTTTTATTACCAAGATATTATTTACTACGATGGAAGGAAAGTGTCGGTGGATATTTGATTGTGGCTGTACATACCTACCCACCCAGCTGTTGTTAAGAGCGAGGATACAATATAATATGTAACCTTGTTGTATGCTTGTGGGAAAGATGTTGTGTTGTAGTTGATGATGACTTGTTGTTGTTGATGTAATAACACTGACGTACTGAGTTATTTATTATTGACAAACAGGGTACCGTGTGTCGATACTATATATTATGGCATTAAGCCCAAAATCTTCATCTTCATCTTCTCCCTCCCTATACCCATACCTACTACTACTACTACCACTCCCTCCCAGGCTGGCAGCTAGCTTCTCCCACGTGATGCTGATGTGTTCGGCTCTCATCCAACAGGTCTCCTCTTTACACTCTTGATACCACACCCTACACCACACACAACACACACGCCCATCATAACCCTACACCACACACAATATACACGCCCATCATAACCCTACAACACACACAATACCACACCCTACACCACACACAACACGCCCTACACCAGACTCAATACACGCCCATCATAACCCTACACCACACTCAACACACGCCCATCATAACCCTACAACACACACAACACACAACACACGCCCATCATAACCCTACACCACACACAATACCACGCCCTACACCACACACAACACACGCCCATCATAACCCTACACCACGCACAATATACACGCCCATCATAACCCTACACCACACACAATACACGCCCATCATAACTATTAATTGAGTCCTCTTCACACTCAACCTGCACGCCCTACACCACACACAACACACGCCCACACCATACACCACACACGCCCATCATAACTATTAATTAAGTCTCCTCTTCACACGCCTACACCTACACCACACACGCCACACGCCCATCATAAATATTGAGTCTCCTAGCTCTTCACACGCCTACACCTACACAACACAACACACGCCCATCATAACTATAGATTTAGTCCCTCTCGTATGATAGCCTACTCCAGGAAATAGTCTTCAGATTTCACTCGTATTTGGGGTCATGGCCGAGTACCTTGATTGATTGAATTGGGGATGAAAGAAAACCACCATATATGCCTCCATGGCTGACTGACTGACCTTGTAGAACTATAGGGATATGATATGATAATAGATAGAGAGGTGCATGAGACGTACAGCAAACTCAAACCCCAGTATATATATTAGGCTACTAGCTGCCCAAGGATAATAGGCTACATCATCCTTACTACTGCCCAATGTCACTTATTGCTACTGCCCATATCATCACCTCCCTTCCTTCTTTCTAGCTAGCTGTTTTCTTCGTGTTTACTGTCCTACCTTTTTAATACCTTCTCGATTCCTCATCCTACATTTTTTTTTTTTTTTATATATATATATAGGGAGGTCATCTATCATACTCAATTAATTATATCTCCTCTCTCGTACCCTATAGTGTGAATGCCGAACACACGATGACAATTAACTTCAACAGGGATAAGTTAATTCATGATAAAGATCGTAGGTTTAAATTAACTCCAGTGCCTCATAAATCAACCCTTTCATTAATTATGTGTCACTGTAGGATTAGACTTAAGATTGTAATTCGTTTTTTGGTACATTGGAGTGCCTTAATAATTCCTCCAAAGTACGTATGCTATGCTAGGAAACAACAGGACCAACAGAAGAGCAAGCAAAAATAATAGTGTCAGCTGTTGCTTGGAATAGATCGATTGGAGGATTCAGTTGCTCCAGATTTACCAACACAAAACTTCCTCCTTAAGATTGTAATTCGTTTTTGGTACATTGGAGTGCCTTATTAATTCCTCCAAAGTACGTATGCTAGGCTAGGAAACAACAGGACCAGAAGAGCAAGCAAAAATAATAGTGTTCTGGTGTTGCTTGGAATAGATTGGAGGATTCTGCAGTTGCTCCAGATTTACCAACACAAAACAATAATAATTAAGAGGTATATATGGGTTAAGAGGTATATATGGGTTGTCACTCGCTAAACATAATAATAATAATATCTAGCACACCCGAGTTGAAGCCCCTAATATTTGAAACAGGTGGACAGGTCATTTCTGGATAACAGCCCACCCAAAATATCATCATGAGGTCACACACACACACACACACACATACATACAGTCGCGGTCAAAAATAATCATTCATTTAGGAGTAACTCACGTAAAATTTTGACAGCTTCCCTCTGTTCCTTAGCTGATAAACTTTCCAATAAATAGGTTAAGTACCATCTTTTAATTTACTACAGCAGCTACACACTACTTAAAACAATAACATACACACACACACACGTTAACTATCATCTTTTAATTTAATACAAGCAACTACACACTACTTAAAACAATAACACACACACACACACACACACATGTTAACTACCATCTTTTAATTTAATACAAACAGCTACACACTACTTAAAACAATAACACACACACACACACACACACACACGTTAACTACCATCTTTTAATTTAATACAAGCAGCTACACACTACTTAAAACAATAACATCATAATTATGTGAACGTGAAAACATTAGACAGTAAATTGTTTGAGATACCCATATGTGGATGATTATTAATGACCACGACTGTATGTATGTGTGTGTGTGTGTGTGTGTGTGACCTCTTTACAGGATTGAGTCAAGCTCGTAATGTCCCGTATTTTAAAACACAATTATCATATTTTTCTTTAAAGTTATGTATATTATTATGTATATTGTTATGTATATTGTTATGTTATGTATTAAATGTTATGTATGTTATGTATTGTTATGTATTGCTTTCAACTCCCGCTGTTATTATTTTCTTTTTCACTGCTATGTTCAGTTTTTTTTTTTTTTTATTATTATTATTATTGTTATGTTTTTTTTTTTTCCAGATTTCCTTTATATTGTTTCAACTCCCTCTGTTATTTCTTTCTTTTTCACTGCTATGTTCAGTTTTTTTTATTATTATTATTATTATTATTGTTATGTTTTTTTTTTTTCCAGATTTCCTTTATATTGTTTCAACTCCCTCTGTTATTTCTTTCTTTTTCACTGCTATGTCATTTTTTTTATTTATTATTATGTTTTATTTGTTTCAGATTTCCTTTATATAATTTTGGTTTTCTTGAGCATTAATTATTTGTGTTGTGGTTGGTCTCGAAAAGTAGCAATTAAATTTTCCTATAACGCTGTTGGTATTTCTCTGGACAAAAAAAAAAAAAGTCTTTCCAAAATCAGTACATTAAGAAAAATAAGTAAGGTTTGGTAAAAAAAAAAATAAACATTAATAAAGTTTTTTAATACTTCTCAAAGGTTTGGTTATAAAAAAAATTAATATTAATAAAAAGTTATTTAATACTTCTCAAAGGTTTGGTTAAAAAAAAAAAATATTAATAAAAGTTATTTAATACTTCTCAAAGGTTAGGTTAAAAAAAAAAAATATTAATAAAAGTTATTTAATTAATACTTCTCAAAGGTTTGGTTATAAAAAAAATAAACATTAATAAAAGTTAATTAATACTTCTCAAAGGTTTGGTTATATAAAAAAAATAATATTAATAAAAGTTATTTAATTAATACTTCTCAAAGGTTTGGTTAAAAAAAAATATATATTAATAAAAAGTTATTTAATACTTCTCAAAGGTTAGGTGAAAAAAAAATATATAATAATAATAATAATAATAAAAGTTAATTAATACTTCTCAAAGGTTTGGTTATAAAAAAAAAAATAATATTAATAAAAGTTATTTAATACTTCTCAATATGTATACACAATTCCAAAACATTATCATTTATTTATATATAATTATGAATGGATTATCACTGAAGAAATCTCATATAGAACACTTGTTATCTTAAGGGGGTGCGGGGGTAGGGGGACAGGGTTGGGGGGGGGTTTAGGGGGGTGCGGGAGTATGGGACAAGCTTGGGGGGGTTTAGGGGGGTGCGGGAGTATGGGACAAGCTTGGGGGGGTTTAGGGGGGTGCAGGAGTAGGGGGACAGGCTTGGGGGGGGTGCGGGAATAGGGGGACAGGCTTAATTTCTACCCACCCCAAGCCTGTCCCCCTATTCCTGCACCCCCTAACCCCCTTCCCCAAGCCTGTCCCCCTACTCCCGCACCCCCTTAATGGGATAATATAGGCTTGGGGGAGGGGCTGGGGGGTGCAGGAATAGGGGGACAGGCTTGGGGTGGGTAGAAAGCCTGTCCCCTATTCCCGCACCTCCCTAACCCCCACCCCGAAACCTGTCCCCCTACTCCCGCACCTCCCTAAACCCCCCCCAAGCCTGTCCCCCTATTCCCGCACCCCCCTAATCTGGAACCCTACATAAGGGGGCATTTCGTCAAAAAGATTAAATTAAATAATACCAACGTAAACATTTTAACACTTCATTCACAGGGCTGTAGTCAAGAATATCATCCATAGTGTATACGATGGTGTGGTATCGGTACGACGGCTGTGTTGTTGTACGTTGTTTGTTTGTTTGTCCGTACCGTGGAGCCATCGTATGTGGAGCCATCGTACGAACCATAGAATATTCTTGCATATGACCCATTAATTGTACGTTGTTTGTTGTCCATGGAGCCATCGTACCGTGGAACCATCGTACGAACCATAGAATATTCTTGCATATGACCCATTGTATGTTGTTTGTTGTTTGTTTGTCCATGGAGCCATCGTACCGTGGAGCCATCGTACGTACCATGGAATATTCTTGCATATGACCCATTGTACTGTACGTTGTTTGTTGTCCATGGAACCATCGTACCGTGGAGGAGCCATCGTATGAACCATAGAATATTCTTGCATACCATATGACCCATTGTACTGTACGTTGTTTGTCCATGGAGCCATCGTACCGTACCGTGGAGCCATCGTACGTACCATAGAATATTCTTGCATACCATATAACCCATTGTACAGTACAGTACTATAAAATAAATAACCCAAATATAATAATTATAAAACAAATATCCAGCAACAAACATAACAAATAATATAATAATACTTTTTATAAGAATACTTTTATACCTACAGCAAACTTTCCGATCTCAACTTGGGGCATAACTAGGGATGTATTGTATGTAAGAATATTATTTTAAGGTGTTTAAGTTAGCTACAGGAATTCTTATAATGGAACGAGAGGTTATTTTTCTGAAACCTGTACTGCAATGAATGTGATTATCAAAACAACAAACTCTAATAATATTGTTGTAAATTGTCTACCAAGTGACTGTGTGATTAGCAAAACAAACAAACCTAATTATATTGTTGTAAAGTTGTAAATGGTCTACCAATTAAGTGACTCTGTGATTAGTAAAACAACAAACTCTAATAATATTGTTGTAAATGTTGTAAAGTGACTCTGTGATTAGCAAAACAATAAAACTTAATAATATTGTTGTGATTAGCAAAACAAAAAACCTAATACAACCTAATAATATTGTTGTAAATTGTCTACCAAGTAACTGTGATTAGCAAAACAACAAACCTAATAATATTGCAGAAGAAATGCCATAGAAGAAAATAGTCTTAGAATTGTCTAGAAAGGAAGGGGGGGGGTTAGGGAGGTGCGGGAATAGGGGACAGGAGGCTTTCTACCCACCCCAAGCCTGTCCCCCTACTCCCGCACCCCCCAAGCAAGCCTGTCCCCCTATTCCCGCACCCCCCAAGTCTGTCCCCCTATTCCCGCACCCCCCAAGCAAGCCTGTCCCCCTATTCCCGCACCCCCCCCCAAGCCTGTCCCCCTACTCCCGCACCCCCCAAGCCTGTCCCCCTATTCCCGCACCCCCCAAGCAAGCCCGTCCCCTACTCCTGCACCCCCCTAAACCCCCCCCCAACCCTGCCCCCTACTCTTGCACCCCCCTAATTAAATACAGTACAAAGTCAACATCAAAACTATTAATATTCTTACACACACACATCCCATTACTCTTACCAAATAAAAAGATCAATAATTAGGATTTTTTTTTTCGTGTCGAGCAGCTAAACGAAAGCAAAAAAAACATGCATTTATTTTGTCACACGTAATCCAAGCTACACTTTAAAACAATACAACATAATTAAGTGACCCTGTGTGTGTGTGTGTGTGTGTGTGTGCCTGTGTGTGTGATGTGTGTGTGTGTGTGTGTGTGTGTGTGTGCCTGTGTGTGTGTGTGTGTGTGTGGTGTGTGTGTGTGTGTGTGTGTGTGTGTGTGTGTGTGTGATGTAGTCAGAAAATTGGGGAGATAATTATACATACGAGTCCTTCAAATATTATTACCATGAAAAAAACACACACACACACACACACCCATATGGAAGGAAGGTGTTTGTTTCATGTCAGTCAGGAGGAATCAGAAGCCTCCAAACACACATCTATATAGGTGCTTGTTTCGTGGCAGGCAGGAGGAATCAGAAGCCACCAAACACACACACACACAAACACACACACACAAACAAACACACACACACACACACACACACCTATATGGAAGGAGCTTGTTTGTTTCATGTCAGTCAGGAGGAATCAGAAGCCTCCAAACACACACACACACACACACACCTATACGGAAGGTGTTTGTTTCATGTCATAGGAGGAATCAGAAGCCACCAAAAACACACACACACACACACCTATATAGAAGGAGCTTGTGTGTTTGTTTCATGTCAGTCAGGAGGAATCAGAAGCCTCCAAACACACACAAACACACACACACACACACACACAGGGTCAATAATTAAATGTTCAAAATATTATCAGTAATATATATATAAAGTCCTGTACATATAGTATTTATTTATTCAGTGATAAAAATTTATTATAAGTGCATTTACCTGTTTAACCACCAAACAACATTATTTAATTAAAAAGATTTGCTGTACTTAATTGTTATTGTTATGGTGAGATTATTTTGTTGGTGAATTGGAAGGTTTTGTTATTAATTATTTCTCAAAACTATGGTAGATAACACACGCTCTTAAGGGGGTTTGCGGGAGTAGGGGGACAGGCTTGGGGGGGGGTTTGGGGGGGTGCAGGAATAGGGGGACATGCTTGGGGGGTGCAGGAATAGGGGTACAGGCTTGGGGGGGGGAGGGGGTTGGGGGGTGTAGGAATAGGGGTACAGGCTTGGGGGGGGGGGGTTGGGGGGTGCAGGAATAGGGGGACAGGCTTGGGGGGGATTTGGGGGGGTGCAGGAATAGGGGGACAGGCTTGGGGGGGACAGGCTTGGGGGGTGCAGGAATAGGGGGACGGGCTTGGGGGGTGCAGGAATAGGGGGACAGGCTTGGGGTGGGTAGAGAGCCTGTCCCCTATTCCCGCACCCCCCAAAACCACCCCCCAAGCCTGTCCCCCTACTCACGCACCCCCCTAACCCTGTCCCCTACTCCTGCACCCCTCTAAACCCCCCCCACCCAAGCCTCTCTCTCTCTCTCTCTCTGTCTGTGTGTGTGTGTATGTATGTATGTATGTATGTGTGTGTGTGTGTGTGTGTGTGTGTGTGTGTATGTATGTGTGTGTGTGTGTGTGTGTGTGTGTATGTATGTGTGTGTGTGTGTGTGTGTGTGTGTGTGTGTGTGTGTGTGTGTGTGTATGTATGTATGTATGTATGTATGTATGTGTGTGTGTGTGTGTGTGTGGTACCTGCCGTTCGTCTCCGGTCAGAAATTACCTATCACGAGCGTACCAAATAGCGAACCTGTTACATGGTATAGTTTGTAGGAATCACAGACACCTACCAATTCACCAACAAGATAAATTTTCCCTTTAACATACAAAAGGATTATAAACTTTACACCACACTTAGAATACAGTATTGTTGGAATATCAAAAAAATCCGAGACAGTTTAATTAATGGGGTATGTATTTGTATTGGTAAAACTGGAGTGACTTATTTTTCCTCTTATAAAATAGTCCTAGCAACAGAACACTATTATTTTTGTTCATCTCATGGTTCTGTTTCCTGGCATATATATTTTGGAGGAATCAAAGCACTCCAAATGTACCAATATTATACCATCCCTTTAATTAAAATGTCAATAAATATATCAGCACTTTTTCTTTTCCGATATATTATCACAGGCAAACATATGAACACTCATCTTATATAATTATTAAATTTTCTACCAGCAGTTAAAGATATCTTACTACAAGTATATCTCTTCTTGTTGTACAGCCACAATCAAATATCCGCCGACTCTTTCCTAAAATCGTAGTAAATATCTTGGTAATAAAGAACAACACGTGTATGATTTTGCAGCACCTCATAATAATAATAATAATAATAATAATAATAATAATAATAATAATAATAATAATAATATCCACCGACACTTTCCTTCCATCGTAGTAAATATCTTGGTAATAAAGAACAACACGTGTATCACTTTGCAGCACCTCATAATAATAATAATAATTGAGGGGGTTGAGTTGACGTAAGGTGTTGTTGTTGTATGATTATATTTTGATATGATACTGATTTATTTGCACGATGGAAGGAAAGTGTTGGTGGATATTTGATTGTGGCTGTACGTGCTGACCCTAATAATAATAATAATAATAATTTAATATCATACCATTTCCCATCGTCGTTCTTTCTTTACCACAACACATCTACTCAAAACATCACATATTGCCATCAGTTACAAAGAAAAATTTTGGGATGTATATGGAATGGTGGATATAATTGGTTATTGAGGCTTAACACTTATCAAATTAATAGTGGTTAATAAGGTGATGTATATAATTGTAGAGTGATAGTGTGTGTGTGTGTGTGTGTGTATATGGAAAAGTGTATGTGTGTTGTGCTGTGTTGGGTGGTGTTTGTGTGTGTGTGTGAATATGGAATAGTGTATGTGTGTGTGGTGTTTGTAGAGTGATAGTGTGTATGTATGTGGGTGTGTGTGGAGAAGTGTGTATGTGTGTTTGTGTGGTGTTTGCAGAGATAGTGTGTATGTATGTGAAGTGTGTGTATGTATGTGTGGTGTTTGTCTAGTGATAGTGTGTGTGTATGTATGTATGTGTGAAGTGTGTGTGTGTTGTGTGAATGTATGTATGTGTTGTGTGAATGTATGTATGTGTTGTGTGAATGTATGTATGTGTTGTGTGTATGTATGTATGTGTTGTGTGTATGTATGTGGGTGTGTGTGAAGTGTGTATGTATGTGGGTGTGTATGTATGTATGTGTGATGTTTGTGAGTGTATGTATGTGGGTGTGCGTATGTATGTGTTATGTGATGTGTGTGAGTGGACAAAAGAGGAGAATAAAAGAAGAAATTAAAGAAAAAATAATACCAAGGTCCCCCCATATACTCTCCAGCCCACCTGAGTCGAAGCCCAAGATCTGGAGAAGGCGATTTCTGGACGACAGCCCACACAGCACCAACATTGTTCTTGCATGCAAATAAAGTGTGCAGGTATTTTTGTAAGCAAGTGTATATTACTGAACTTAAATTCTACTCCCTTAGCATGTAAAGTGTTTGTATTTACTCCTACACATATATACAGTCGGTGTCAAATATAATCATCCATATAGGGGTAATTCACGTAAGAGTTTGACATCTTCCCTCTGTTCCTTAGATGATAAACTTTCCAATAAATAGGTTAACTACCATTTTTTAATTTAATACAAGCTGTTACGCACTACTTAAAACAATAACACACACACACACACACACATACGTTAACTACCATCTTTTAATTTAATACAAGCAGCTACACACTACTTAAAACAATAAAATCATATGTGAACGTGAAAACATTAGACAGTAAATTGTTTGAGATACCCATATGTAGATGATTATTATTGACCACAACTGTACATGAACTGGAAACCAATCTTTTCATTTTTTAAGCCTTGTATAATATTATATGGCCATTTCCAATAAAAGTTTTGCCCACTTGAAGTACCCAAGTTCACACATATAATATAATTAAATCAATTTTCCCAGAGTTCTAAAATTATTATTATTTCCGTTTTCATTGTTGACATTGTTCTGCAAGTTGTGAATCAACACACGACCATTGTCAAGTGATGAGACACAGGGAGGTATTTCAACCAACCAGAATATGATTTTTCATTATTGCACAAATATATTCAACCTGTAACATAATGAAAATGTTTGTGGAATTATTAGTTATCATTATTTAACACACACACATCCCATTCATTTTCTAGTTATGTGACATAACACTGGCAAACATTTTATATTTGTGCAAATGATTGTCATTCCAGTTGTTATAATTTCTATTATGCAATACACATGAAGCAAAACTCAGTACTGTATGTCATAATTATACTGTATGTCATAATATATATATATATATGTGGTGGTTAACACTATTCTGACATTATTCTAGTCTAAATAAGGTACAAAATTAAATTTTTTCAGTATCTATGTAATAACTTTAAATACCTTAAAAGTACAGTTCTGTATATAAATTTCATTTAAAATGTATCAACAATAATAACTATCTAATATAAGAAAAATTAGAAGAATATTCTAAAACTACAACTGCAATCACCTCGTGCAAGTAATTATCAGTCTTAGTCTTATATAAATAGTATATTCTTATCAACATTTACACCTAATATCTAACCACTTCACACCAATGGATAACTGAACACTAATACACCTACACACACACAAACACACACATATAATGTTTGGAGTTGTGTCCTACTAAATCTGTGGACGTTATACAAGAATACATGAAGACCCACCTTCCGGACACGTCTAAGCTGTATGGAAATTCAACGTGCAGTTATGGGCGAAAATTAAACACTCCTGGTTAGCATTTTCATCCACACCTGCAGGCTCTAAAGAAGGATATATTTGGACTCTT
>JAWQEG010004026.1:0-23949 GCA_033782935.1 Petrolisthes cinctipes | reverse complement strand
TAGAGAAGGCGTGCTCAAAGGATGTATGATAATGGGAATGATTGTGGAAGACAGTCAAAGAGAGAGAGAAGCTGGCAATAAGAGCCTTTGATTTCCCTCCACTGTGAGGCCGCAGTTTTAAGCACCTTAGGTTTCCCTGCACAAAACAGCCAAAGAAAATCCTTGGTGGGGCAATCGCTTCTTGGATTTTAACTCGAGTGCTTCAATTGGTGAACATTAGTGTATTCTCACATGTGGGTCAAGGAAAGTGCACTTATAATGTATTTAGGTTTGTTTTCTTTGGTTAGTATTTGTTTTATCATTAGTGAAATATGGAGACACTTCGTTAACAAGACACAATGGTGGCAGCGGTGGGATACAAATAGACACTGAAGGAGAGAGGCGGTAATGGTGTGAGGAATAAAAAAGAAAAAAGAAAAAATATCTCTGCCAAACACTGCTAAAAGCTTGTACCCAGAGTCGTTGTAATCCCCTAAGTAGGATTACCTCTTCTCTCTCTTGTTTTTCCTGACACTCACTCGGCCTCTCCACCTGTCTCTTTCTCTGCTTGCCTATTTCTGTCCCTGTTTGTATCTCTGTCTCCTTGGTTTTGTGCTTATGATTGCTCACCTACATTCCCTCTGTGTCTCTCTGTGTGTATGCTTCCCTTCCTCTCTGTTTGCGTCCCTGTTTAGCTGCCACTCTACTTGTGTGTCTATTTCCCTGCTTGCACCTGTGTTGTCCTTGCTCGCTTCTCTCTCGTGTCTCTCTCTCTCTCTCTCTCTCTCTCTCTCTCTCTCTCTCTCTCTCTCTCTCTCTCTCTCTCATATATGAATATACGTTCTTCAGCAGTGAGGTCAGACCATCTCATTTGGACAGCGCGGGACATGTATTCTATAAATACATGCAACACTGTGTAATTCTGCCTGCCAGCTTTCCTATCTCTGCTTCCCTGTTTGCCATTTACCTGCCTGCCTACCTGCCATTCTCTTCCTCCATACATTTGCCTGCCTGTCTGCCATTCTCATCGTCCTGCCTTGCCTCTCCATTTGCCTGCCTGGGTAGCCATTTGCCTGCCTGGTTTGCCTCGTACCTTAGGCAACACCTGGGTCATGATGGTTAATATCCCTCACAAGGTTATACACCGCCCACCTCACTCACAGGTGCTATATTAACTCGACCCGGTGCACCACGGTGTGTAAGTGGTGGTGTAGGAAGGTGTGTGTGTGGTGGTGTAGGAAGGTGTGTGTGTGGTGGTGTGTTTGTGGTGGTGTAGGACGGTGTGTGTGTGGTGGTGTAGGAAGGTGTGTGTGTGGTGGTGTAGGAAGGTGTGTGTAGTGGTGTGTAAGTGGTGGTGTAGGAAGGTGTGTAAGTGGTGGTGTAGGAAGGTGTGTGTGTGGTGGTGTAGGAAGGTGTGTGTGGTAGTGTAGGAAGGTGAGTAAGTGTGGTGTAAGTGTTGGTGTAGGAAGGTGTGTAAATGGTGGTGTAGGAAGATGTGAGTTAATGTTATGTTAATTGTATACCGTTTGGGTGGTTGTGGATGTTTATTTAGTGGTGTTGATGGTGTTTGGGAGGGTGTGTGAATGTGTGTATGGTACTTGTAGTGTTGTAGGTGTTTTGTAGGTAGTCGTCTCCTCCCTATCTCTACACCCCTACCTCCATCCCTCCCTCTCCCTCCGTCTCTCTCTCTCTGCTCACCTCGACCTCCTTCTCTCTCCTCACCCTTACCTCCCTCCCTCCCTCTCTCTCTCTCTCTCTCTCTCTCTCTCTCTCTCTCTCTCTCTCTCTCTCTCTTCCTCTCCATCTCTATCTTCTCACCCTTACCTCCCTCCCTCTCCATCTCTCTCTCTCTCTCTCTCTCTGCTCACCCTTACCTCCCTCCCTCTCCATCTCTCTCTCTTTTCTCACCCTTACCTCCCTCCCTCTCCATCTCTCTATCTTTTCTCACCCTTACCTCCCTCCCTCTCTCTCCCTCTCTCTCTCTCTCTCTCTCTCTCTCTCTCTCTCTCTCTCTCTCTCTCTCTCTTACCTCCCTCCCTCGCTCCCTCTTTCATTCTGTGTCAGTGAAGAGGAATGATTTTATCGGTTGTGGTGCAGTGGTTGTGTTTTGCTTGTGTTGGTTCTCATTAGCTTAACTTTGATTTATTGAGTGGAACCCCCCCCCCTTCTCTCTCTCTCTCTCTCTCTCTCTCTCTCTCTCTCTCTCTCTCTCTCTCTCTCTCTCTCTGTGTGTTGTGGTTTCATCGTGAATTTCTCCTTTGATTTTCTTTCATTTTTCTCGTCATCTTGTTCTTTCTCTCTCTCTGTCTCCTTTATCACCGCTTCCTTGTTTTGTTTTCATTTCCTATTATCGATCTCCTTTTTCTTCGATTCTCTCTCCTTTGTTGATTCTTTTCTTTTTCTTCTATCTCTTCTATTCTTCCCTCTTTTTGTTCTCATCTTCGCCTAATTTCGTTCATTGTCCTTTAAACTTAATTATTTCTTCTTCCGCAATTTCCTTCCTTTCTTCCTACATTCATTTTTTCTTTCCTTGCTTCCTTCTTCTTAGCTCTTTTGTCTCCCTTCCTTCCCCTTTTCACTACCTCCCTTTTTTGTTTCCTTCCTTCCTTCCTTCCTTCCTTCCTTCACTTATTCATTCCGTCTCTCACTCTTCCCCTTCCTTCCTTCCTTCCTTCACCTATTCATTCCGTCTCTAACTCGTCGCCTTCCTTCCTTCCTTCCTTCCTTTACCTATTCATTCCGTCTCTCACTCTTCCACTTCCTTCCTTCCTTCCTTCACTTATTTATTCCGTCTCTCACTCTTCCACTTCCTTCCTTCCTTCCTTCACCTATTCATTCCGTCTCTCACTCTTCCCCTTCCTTCCTTCCTTCCTTCCTTCACTTATTCATTCCGTCTCTCACTCTTCCCCTTCCTTCCTTCCTTCTTTCCTTCACCTATTCATTCCGTCTCTCACTCTTCCCCTTCCTTCCTTTCTTCCTTCCCTTTCTTTCTTAAACCCTTCCTAATATCAATCAGTTCTTTTTCTCCCTCTACCATCCATCTTCATTGCTTTCCTCCCTCCATTTATTTTCGCCCTACTTCCTTCCATCCATATTGTTCCTCCCTCATTCAACTCTTATATTCTTCTCTACCTTCCTTCCTCCTCCAGCTCATCACATCTTCCTCTCTTCTTCCTCCCTCCTCTCACTCGTTCTATATATATATATATATATATATATATATATATATATATATATATATATATATATATATATATATATATATATATATATATATATATATATATATATATATATATATATATATATATATATTTTTTTTTTTTTTTTTTTTTGTGTGTGTGTGTTGTTCCTTATTTTATTTTCATCCATGTTTAGTTTTTTTTTTTAGTTTTTTTGTTCCCTTTTCCTGTCTCACTAGTAACCAAAGCTATTAGTCTATTCACATCTTCTTTGCATTTTTCCTTCAAATTTTTTTTTTTTTCACCCATTCTGTACTTATTATCTTTTGTTCCTTCTTTCAATATATTTTTCTCCTCATCTCTCGTCACTCTCCTTTCATTTTTCCTCTTCTCTATTCCTTTCCATCCATGTATTCTGCCTCTCTTTATATCTCCAAGTTCCCATTTTTCCACTTCTGTTTTCTATGTCTCTTTTACTAATCTACCATTTTATCTACATTACCCCTTCTTTCCCCTCCTTTAATCTCCACCCAATCCTTTTCCTTTGTCTTTTCCTCCACTTTTCTCTCTCCTTCAGAACCTTCCTCCTCTCAAATCTCCTTATACATAGCAGCTTCTCTCTCTCTCTCTCTCTCTCTCTCTCTCTCTCTCTCTCTCTCTCCAGTCTGCCTTGTGCTTCCCCACAACGCAGACGTGCCGCTACACTCTCTCCTGTTTGTAACGGTCGTTTTTGCCATCTAGCTCCTCCTCATTCTTTATACTTAATTTACTCACATTTCATTCTACTTTCTTTCTCACTACATTACTTTTCTTCATCCCGTTCCTATCACAAACATCTAGCTTTAATAACTACCCTTATAACGTTTCTTTCATTTGAACTCCACCCCCACCCACCCACCACCCCACCTACCCCCACCACCTCAGTCCTCACTCATTTAATATTAACTAATATATTTCTCAACTTTCCCAGCATTTTTTCATCTCTTCTTTTCTTAATCTATTTCTTGCTTTCATAACTACCTTCTATACTTTCATACTTACATTCAACTCTACCCCACACATCCACCCCCGACCCTACTCTGTCTCTGTTCAAACCACCACCACCTCCCTTCCTCCCCACCACCACCACCTCCCTTCCTCCCCACCACCCCTCCCTCCCTCCCTCCCCACCCTACCCTACCCTACCCTACCCTATCCTAACCGCCATCGCCCCTCCCCTCCACTATACCCCACCTCACTTCTTACTACCTCAGTCCCTAACTCACTCAGTTTATTTATTTACTTATACATCTTTCACATTAACTTTTTGTTATTTGATAATTCTAATTATCAACTCGTTTATTTCTCTATACCATATTCTCACTTCTGTTTTTCTGCTCACCACTCACTTTCTCTTTGCTCACCCCGCCATAGATTGTCTGTTACCGTATACTAGTGACTTGAACCTTGAAGGTGGACACTTATTGTCCTCCATGATAGGGTCTGTTCTAGAACAGGGTGGAATCTAGTGGTAACAGACAGGCAAACCGCTGCTAGGGTGTTAGGTGTTAGGTTCCCACTAGCTGGGCGAGGCTGTTGCTTTCCCTAAGGTCCCTTCTACGACCTCCGTGTGAGGGGAAGGTTACGCCTGGGGCCAGGTGCACAGCAATAGGTAGGCCTATGAGCACTATTACCTTTCTATCTTACTTTTACTTAGACTAACACTTAACCATGAGAACCAGGAACAGGCCTGGTTCTGAGGAGGAAGATGATGCAGGCTTACATACTGTCACCCTGCATCAGAGTGACAGGGGAAAGTCCTCGCCTGCCAAGCTATATGCAACAGCTACTGGAACACACCAGAACGATAGCTACTTTCCCCTAATTAAAAACTCTGAAGCAACTTGTGCCAACAATTCTGCAGCTGAAGCTACTGATACCACTGTCTCCCCAGATGATTCTTTCACCGCTAGTACAACCACCTCAGACAACCAAATGAGCAAGTCTTCAGTTGCTACCACCTTCTCACTGAATACTACCAAGGATGCTGTCGTGATAGCTTCCTATGAGAACAACACGAGTCAAGATGATGAACCAAACTCCACCTGCGATTCAAACCCCATCTTAAACGAAAGGAATGACGGAGAACCGAACACAGATGGATGGACTGAAGTTAAATCCCGAAACTTAAAGAAGAAAGAGCAGCAGGCTAAAAACTCTCATGATCAGGACTACTCAGCAACCAAGAAAAATGAACAGCAGGCCAAGAATTTTCATGAGCAGGAAAACTCGGCATCCACCTGCCCCAGCAACAAACTCCTCATCACCCCAACACAACACTTTCCAACAGCATACGATGTTGTAGAGGCACTAGAATCGGAACACCCCTCTCTCACTTTTCATATAAAGATGACCCCTACTGGGAATATACTGCTCACACCTCCAGACACAGACACACTCCACCTTCTCAAGAGCATCACAGAACTACGGGGGAAACCTATCAGTATTACAGCACAAGAGCCACCTCTCACACAGGCAATTCTCTTGCGTTATCCTATAATGATGCCACTTCAGCCTATCCTCAAGCACCCCATGGTATTAGAAGCCAAACGCTGCACCATGCCAACATCAGGGAACCAAACCAGACAGGTTCTGATCACCATCAGAGGCTCCTTACCACCATACCTAGAGCTGGGAAACTGGGGAACATTCTACACCCGTCCATACACGAAGGAACCACTCAGATGCTACAAGTGCCAGCGCTTTGGGCATCACAAAACAAAGTGTCAACAACAGGAAAGATGTGCCATCTGCAGCAGCTCTCATGCAACAGAGGTATGCCTGACAAAGCTCAAACAGCAGCAAAATCTCACTGCAAAATGCCCCAACTGCAACATGAACCACCATGCATGGAACAGGAGTTGCCCAACCCGACAAGCTCTGATACAAGCCGGGAGAGAGAAGCAGGATGCTTGGATCACCACTCACAAGCCAACTCCTGCCGGACCAAAATGGTTTGCAAATCAACAACAGCAACATCAGACACAACAATCCCTTATTCCCACAACTGCAGACTTCCCTACCCTTCAGGAAGCCACGAAGCCCGGAGCGAAAATGACCTACAGCCAGGCTGCCGCATGTCCTCCCTTACTGAGTACTGCTCAACCAGCACCAGAACCAACACCAGTGCCTCCACAACCAACACAAATACCAGCCTTCTCTCAAACCAACACCATACTATCACTTCCTCAACCCATCCTTGTAGATCACACTCCAAAAACACTTCCTCAACCCATCCTTGTAGATCACACTCCAAAAACACTTCCTCAACCCATCCTTGCAGATCACACTCCAAAAACTCAAATGCCACATTCGACACAACTAACTCAGCCATCCAGTTCTACACCCCAGGAGACAGTGACCCTGACCCGAACCGATCTAAGGGACCTATTTCAAAACTTTGCACTGACTCTAGCTGGGCTATTAAACGCATCAATAAACAAAGAGAAGCTAATTCAAACATGCGACACTGTAATCAACACCACACTGAAAGCTTCAAAAGCCATCACCCAGAAGAAAGCTCCCAGGTATCCAAAGGGACGAATAGACAACACCCAGGAAGAAAATGCTCTTGTGAAGGTCCCCATGAAGATTCCACCTCCCACTCAGAACCAGTCAGACAACATCCAGAAAGACACTCCTGTGATGGTTCCCAGCCCACCACAAAAATCTCTACAGGAGTCGGAGGTCCTGGTGCTCCACGGGAGGGTCTCCGGATCCTCCAGTGGAACATCTGTGGTATCAGGGGCAAACTGCACCTACTAAGAGAAGTCGCCACCACTGAAGATATTGATGTGTTCCTCTTGCAGGAAACTCTGCTACCAGCTAGTTGCCCCGTTGGTCTTAGAGGCTACAGTGCTCACTCATTACCTAGAGTTGCTGGTGACACTCAGGGAAGCATTATTCTTGTCAAGGAACACATCCGGTTCACTCCTATAGCAAGTCCTGTGCACTGTGGTGGAGGTGTTGAAGTGCAGGGAATCATCCTGCAACTTGCTCACTCCACACTCACAGTGTACAATATATACAATAATTCCAGTGGCCACCTAGATATATCAGAATTGCTTCCCTTAGCTGCCACAGAGACTACACTCATTGCAGGCGATTTCAATTGTCATCACCAACGTCTGCATTCCTGTAGCCCCACCAACCGTGATGGCAGACACCTGGCTGGTGTTCTCGAGTCTACTTCTGGGGTAACACTTTTGAACACTGGAGAGCCAACTCATGTTCGTGGAGGGCGCCTAGATCTTACATTTGTGTCCTCCACCCTTCAGCACAGTGCAAAGTGGAACATTCATCCTACTCTCACCAGCGACCACTTTGCCATCTACTGCCAGCTAGATATAAACCCTCTCCCACCTCCTTCACCTAACCCTCCAAGATGGAATATGAGAAAAGCCAACTGGGACACATTCCGTCAATCCATTGAGAAGCAGCTAAAAGAAATAAGGCCCCCAGATGACCTTGATAAACATGAGGCATTCCTCAACAACATCTTCCATAAGGCTGCAAATGAGGCCATTCCGCTAACTAAACCGTGCAAAAAACAGCGAAAAGACCACTGGTTTTATAACGAAAGGGTGAGGGTGTTGAACAACAGACTCAATGCGGCCCGCAGGCTAAACAGACGCCACCCCTCTGACAAAAACAGGGCACTGCTGCGAGCTGTTGTTCAACTCACTCACCAAGAAAAGAAGAAAATTCAGGAACAAAAATGGATTGAGTGGTGTCAAGGCATTGACTCCCACACAACCTTGTCATCCATGTGGAGCAAACTAAAAGCTGTATCCGGGAAAAAAGTCAGTGCTCCACCATCTCACAGCAATCCTCAGCAGGAAGCAGAGCATTTGGCATCCTCTTTTGCCACGAGATCCAGCTCCACCCAACTACCAGACTCTACTATCCACACACTGGCCAGACTCCTGCCTGAGAGAAAGAGTGAAGTTGAGCTAGCATGTCTGGCTGAGGCTGACACAGATCCTCCCATCACACATCGTGAACTCCTCAGTGCTCAAAAGAGGAGTAAGGACACAGCACCTGGAAGAGACAAAATTACGTATTCCATGATACGCCTTTCTGGTCCAGCTGGACACGCTGCTATGCTGGGACTCCTAAATACATCTTGGTCAAAAGGTAAATTGCCAAAGAGATGGAAGGAGGCAGTAATATCACCTATTCCCAAACCAAAAGATCCAGGCAGCTTTAGACCTATCTCTCTTTTGAGCTGTCTTGGCAAGGTAGCGGAGCGGATAGTCCTAAACAGACTCTCCTGGAAAATTGGCCCTTTAAATCCTGCTTTGTATGCCTACACAAAAAACAGAGGAGCAGCTGACTGTCTGACCACCTTTATGCACAATGTCACTAAAGGTACGTGCACCACTGTCTTTCTTGACCTGGAAAAGGCCTTTGAGCTTGCAAACCACAGTGTCATACTTGCAATTCTAGCTCGAAGGGGAATTGCTGGCAAGCTGCTTGCATGGATCAGGAACTTTTTCCGGGAAAGGAGTGCATGTGTCAGGTTCCAAGGGAAAGTTTCCACTCTGCATACACATGAAAATGGCACACCCCAGGGTAGCATCCTCAGCCCCTTTCTATTCAACATCCTCATGGAGGAGCTGCTCAACATTCCTCTAGAACAAGGAGTTCAACTTCTCTGTTACGCTGATGACCTCGTCCTCATCACTACAGGTCAACATCAACAAACGAAAGCCCAATCATCACTTGATCTCCTACATGACAGGTGTGTCCAACTGGGGCTTAAGATCAACTTCCTCAAAACCAAGGCAATGACTTTTGGAAAACATACACCAGATCAAAGGCTCTCCATGTCTGGTACTGATATTGAGTGGGTTGGGTGTCATCAGTACCTTGGTGTGTTTGTTGACTCCCCACTCACCTTCAGAGCTCATGTTACATACCTGAGGGATCGTGCTTTCACCAAAAACAGGGTGATGCATGCAATCACTCGGTTGTCAGGGGGGGCCAGCTATAACGTTCTCAGAGTCTTCTATACACATGCCATCCGATCACTAGTTGACTACAGTGCCCCTTGCCTAATATCACTCGGACAAAACCAAATGAGAAGACTTGAAGTCCTTCAAAATAATGCACTTCGAGTGATCTTGAGAGCACCTAAGTGGACCAAACTCAACAACCTTCAGATTGAAACAAGCACCTTACCACTAGAGGTACGCATAAAACAACTTACTGCTTGTACAATTGCCAAGATGGTGCATCTCAACACCTCTGTACCTGGCAGGAAGGTAGTTGCTACACGCCTAGGTAACTCTGATGAACCCCCGCACTGCACCTGGACATATCATGCTGCAAAAGCACTGACTGCTATGAAAATCAAGCAGATCCTCATTGACAAAGGAGAGGATGCATCACATCCCAATTACATCATCCCAGCACCTTGGGCCCCTCCCCCCATTCAGTTTCATACCTTCTTGCCTACACTCCCTAAGGCACAGTGTCCTCCACCTCATCTGCGTCAAGAAGCTCTAATGTATATTAATAGGATAACACCATCAGAAGCCCTCACCTACTACACTGATGGATCAGTAGACTCCATCAACAACACTGCAGGTGCTGCCTTTGTCTGTCAGAATGTCACTAAGCAATGGAGACTTTCGAACGGATGCTCAACTCTTCAGACAGAACTCACCGCCATAGCAGGAGCTCTCAGGCATGCTTTGAGTCAACCTAACACACATATTGTTCTACATACAGACTCCAAAACTTCCATTCAAGCACTCGCCCACAGCCAACCAAGTGACAACATACAGCTTATAACACACGTTCTCTCTCTAGCTCAAGACCTTCACAGACAAAAGAAGAACATAATTCTCAACTGGATCCCCAGTCATGTTGGCATTCTTGGAAATGAGCAGGCTGACACAGCAGCCAAATATGCCACAAAAAGACGATCAGTGGATCTCCAAATAAGCCTAAGCCTCGCACAGACAAAGCAGACCTGTAAAAGAAATGCCCACCTGATGTCCAAACAAAAACATAAAGAGTGTGTAGCAGCAGCATCCCCATCAGCTACATGGTATGCAAATACCACACAGTATCAGCCTCTGACTGTATCAAAGACCATCTCATCACTTGTTCGCACATCCCTCCATAGAATACGTCTGGGGTATAAGTGTAAAGTACAAATACTCAACCCTGACACTGAAGAGAGGTGCAGCTACTGTGATGTGGACACCACCCTGCCATTGCTACACTATCTCCTTGACTGTCCTGCCACTGATAGTATAAGACAGGGTCACCCTGTCTTACCTCACCATACTGCTCCTGAGGCACCAGTCGTAGCATCTCACCTCATTTCTAAGACACCAACAGCAACACTGGTGGCGGTGGTCACTACCTATCCACCACCAAGGTAATAGGCACCTCAGAGTAGCCTCACTGGTGAGCCGCCTAAGGCAAAGGCTCACTCCAACTCCCCCCCCCTTATTCTGGGGGTGTTGGTAAACCAAACAACAACAACAACACTCTCTCTCTCTCTCTCTCTCTCTCTCTCTCTCTCGCGTATTAAAGGAAGCAAAAAGTGAAATAGTAAAACCTCTGACTCTTCTCTTTAACTATTCCTTACACACTGGAACAATACCTGACGAATGGAAACTCGCTAACGTAACACCAATATTTAAAAAAGGCAGCAAATCTCTACCTAGCAACTATCGCCCTATCAGCCTAACCTCAGTCGTATGCAAAATGCTAGAGACAATCATACGAGATAAACTTACAAATCACTTAGAGGAAAACAACTTACTTAGAGACACTCAACACGGTTTTCGTAATAAACGCTCTTGCCTAACGAACCTATTAGACTTTTTAAATGACATTTTCAACGAATATGATAAGAGTAAAGCAGTAGACATAATTTATCTAGATTTCCAAAAGGCCTTTGACAAAGTTCCCCATAAACGCTTAATATCTAAACTAAAATCACACAGAATCCAAGGCGATACCGTAAGATGGATAGAGAACTGGCTAATAAATGGAAAATCTTCTAGTTGGACAGGCGTTACAAGCGGGGTGCCACAGGGATCAGTTTTAGGGCCAATCCTATCCCTAGTTTACATAAACGACATAGACGAAGGCCTCTCATGCATAATATCGAAGTTTGTCGATGACACCAAAATTGCAAATACAGTACTCACTAACGCACAGACTAAAGAAATGCAAGATAATCTCGATAAATAGTCAAATTGGGCGAAAACTTGGCAAATGTCCTTCAATGCAGATAAATGTAAAGTGCTCCACATCGGACATCGTAACATAGCAGCAAACTACTTGTTAAATGGTAAGCAACTCAAAAGCGTGGATCGAGAGACAGACTTAGGGGTAACAGTATCAAGTAACCTAAAACCCAGTCAGCAGTGTACGGAAGTAATTAAGAAAGCAAATAAAACTATCGGCTTTATTGGCAGAGCATTCGAGTATAAGTCTAAAGACACAATCCTCACTTTGTATAATTCATTGGTCCGTCCCCTTATGGAATACTGTGTTCAAGCCTGGTGCCCGTACTACCAGAAAGATATAGTAAAATTGGAACGAGTCCAATGTAGAGTTACTAAAATGATACCAAGTCTAAGAAACAAAGCGTATGAGGATCAGCTAAGTGATCTAAATCTATTCCCATTGACACAACGTAGACTGAGAGGGAACCTAATCCAGGTATTTAAAATAATCAAAGGCATAGATAATATGGACTGCAGCAAATATTTCAATATCGATCAATCAAACTACACGAGATGAAACGGCTGCAAAATCATAGGTAAATCTTTTAATTTGCACGAATCCAAGAATTTCTTTTTTAACCGAGTAGTTAACTTATGGAATGGGCTTCCACGTAACGTAGTAGACTGTAACACCGTAGACAGCTTCAAACGTCGCTTAGATAAACACCTAGCGTCTAATCCCCGACTTACAATGTTTACTAATGAATAATTTTGCCCATTACAGGTGGCAAGTTAGCCAAATTTCACCTACTTTCTATCTTTCCTATAAAATTTCCTTGTGGAGTATTTCTGCCAACCCCACAAGGTTCCCATTCCTAACTTTATTTCCTGTACGGTTCAGGCCGGAAGGAGTGGAGGGTGGGGAGAGAGCCTTCTACTTTGCTATCCTTATCTACGACTATCACTGGGGAGTAATTCATTCTCTACCAGTAACCTTCTAATCAGGTCACCTCATTTGGACCGTAAGGTCTGTTGTGGTCTGTGTTTCTATGTAACTCTATGTAACTCTCTCTCTCTCTCTCTCTCTCTCTCTCTCTCTCTCTCTCTCTCTCTGTGTGTGTGTGTGTGTGTGTGTGTATGTGTGTCTCTGTGTGTGTTTGTGTGTGGATGTGTGTGATCTTGGTATCTACTCTTCTCCCTAACCATCTTCCTCACTTCACTTCCTCCCCCTCCACCTCTCCTCCTCCCCCCTCCCCCCCCGGGTGAAGACACAAAGGGTAAGATATTGACAGGTGAGGCAGTAACAAGCGCTCTCAATATCTCTCTCTCTCTCTCTCTCTCTCTCTCTCTCTCTCTCTCTCTCTCTGTATTATTTGATCTCTCTCTCTCTCTCTCTCTCTCTCTCTCTCTCTCTCTCTCTCTCCTCAGTGTGTTTGCATCTCTCACTATCCCTGTCTTTCCCCTCTCTCACTCGTTCTCTTCGTGTCTGTCTGTCTGTCTGTATCGTTTTCCGTCTGTGTCTGTCTATCTATAAATCTATCTATATATCTGTCTGTCTGTCTGTCACTCACTGTTTCTTTTCCTCTCTCAATCAATGCCTCTTTGTACATCTCTTCTCTATCATTTTTTCACTCCGTTTCTCCCTTTAAGATAAAAAAAAATATGTATACAAATAAAGAACAAAAACCCCCTTCGATTTGTCAGTGGGTCTCAGGGGCTCTAGACTGCATCCAGAACTTGTATTTGTCGATATCTCAGTAAGGAACCTAAAGGGAATATTCTGTTGTAGATGAATTGTTGGACGGGCTACTGATTCCTTTCCTATTATTCCTCCCTCATTTCTTCTTTTATTTTTATTTGGTGCTCCTACGTGCTATTCTGTCTGTCTGTCTGTCTGTCTGTCTGTCTGTCTGTCTGTCTGTCTGTCTGTCTGTCTGTCTGTCTGTCTGTCTGTCTGTCTGTCTGTCTGTCTCTCTCTCTCTCTCTCTCTCTCTCTCTCTCTCTCTCTCTCTCTCTCTCTCTCTCTCTCTCTCTCTCTCTCTCTCTCTCTCTCTCTCTCTCTCTCTCTCTCTCTCTCTCTTGTTTTATATTCCCTTACCTCACCCTCGACCCTCCTCTCCCATCTTGCCCTCTCCATCTCTTAGGATTTCCCTCCATCAATCTCCCTCCTCTCACACAACCTCTTTCTTTTCCTTTACTCCCTCCCTTCTCTCTCTCACATTTCCACATCTTCTTTTCTTCCTATTTTTCTAACCTTCCACTTATCTCTCATCCCTTTTCCTTTTCTTTTCTCACATACGTTTTCCGTTTCTTCTCTCACATCCTCTTTCCCTTTCTCCTCTCTCTCATCCTCTTTCCTTTTCTTCTTTCTCACATCCTCTTTCCCTCTCCCTTTTTTTTCCTCCCATTCTACACTCCTTCTCTCTTTTCTCCATAGATTTTACTGGAGAAAGAGGAAGAAGGGGAAAGAAAGACAGGCATAAAGAAAGAATTAAAGAGAATGAGAGAGGGAAGAGAGGGGGAGAAAGAGAAGAGGAGAACAGGTAAGTTAATGAAGAGAAAGGGGACCAGGAAAGGTTGAAGTGGACCCCATAGATTCAATGATTGGGGTTATTGATTCCACTCAAAGTAACAATACCGCCATTGGGGCCGAATAAGGAGTGATTTTGTGGGGTCCTGGAGGTGGTGTGGATATGTGGTGATGATGAAAGGGAGGAAGGAAGGAGAGGTGTACAGTAAGTGTTGAAAGGGAGGGGGTGTAAGTGTGAGAAGGTGTAAGTGGGTTGTTTTGGAGATGGTATGAATCATGAAGGTAAGATCCTACCTCCATGGTATGAATAATTGGTGATGATGAAAGAGAGGAAGGAGAGGTGCATGTACAATAAATGTTGAAAAGGAGGGGGTGTAGGTGTGAGAAGGTGTAGGTGGGTTGCTTTGGATGAATAATTGGTGATGATGAATGGGAGGGAGGAAGGAGACGTGTAAAGTAAGTGTTGAAAGGGAGGGGGTGTAGGTGTGAGAAGGTGTAGGTGGGTTGCTTTGGATGTGGTATGAATAATTGGTGATGATGAATGGGAGGGAGGAAGGAGAAGTGTAAAGTAAGTGTTGAAAGGGAGGGGGTGTTGGTGTGAGAAGGTGTAGGTGGATTGTTTTGGATGTGGTATTGTTGTGTTGTGATGATAAAAGGGAGGGAGGAAGGAGAGGTGTAAAGCAAGTGTTGAAAGGGAGGAGGTGTAGGTGTGAGAAGGTGTAGGTGGGTTGCTTTGGATGTGGTATTGTTGTGTTGTGATGATAAAAGGGAGGGAAGAGAGGGTGTAGGTGTGAGAATGGAAGGAGGTGTAGGTGTGTGGAGGGAAGGCATGTAGGTGGAGTGTAAGGGGAAGATCAGGAGTCCAGAATTGTGTGTGTGTCTGTGTGTGTGTGTGTGTGTGTGTGTTCTCAGTGATGTGATTCGGATGCATGTGTGAGAAAATGAACCATAAAGAGGTGAAAAAGAGAGGTGAAGGAAGGAATGGATGGAATACCGAATACACACACACACACACACACACACACACACACACACACACACACAGGTATTCATTTCATTACAGAACCTTCACCATATCTCACCCAAAACAAACAGCACTAAAATTTACCTGGAGGCAGAGCTGTAAAATAATGTAGAGCTTCACAGTTAAGCACTTGTGTTGCTGTCGACTGATTTTGGCACCTCGTGTTATGATACAATTTGATACTACGAGACGTGAAACCAATAGTAATAATAATGGCCTGCAGGTTATTACTCGTTGCAGACACGTTGCATAATAACACAGCATTGAATATTGTGGAAAGAGTAATGCATGTTGTTATTCAATATGGACAGGGTGTAGTCAGTAGCATAATAATGGAGCAGTGAGTGTTATTGAGAGAGTGATGATGATGTGTGGTGGTGGGTGGGTGGGGTGTATTTATTATTATCGCCACTGTGGTGTTATTGTCAACCTGGTGTGGCTGCCGTGTTGTGTTAAAGTGTGATGGTATTGTAGTACTGTTTTTTTGTTCTCTCTCTCCCTCCCCATGCGATTGTGTTGTGAGTGAATGAATGAATGAATAGTGTCCTAGTTTTGTTCTTGTGTGTGTGTGTGTGTGTGTGTGTGTGTGTGTGTGTGTTCTCGTAATCTTTGTGCTGTGAATGAATGAGTGGTGTTCTAGTTGTGTTTTTGTGTGTGTGTGTGTGTGTGTGTGTGCTTGTTCTTTGTTTTTTTGTAAACCCCTGTTGCTTCGTTTGGTATTATCTGATTTTTCACTCTCCTGGCAATATATATTTTTTGTTTTTAGGGTATTTTGCTCTCCTATAAGTCATTGTACTTTCATTTTAAATTCTGTCACTCTCCCTTCATTCCCTCTCAGTTATTTTACACACACACACACACACACACACACACACACTCACTACAACCATCAACCCCCGAGTCGTGTCCCCGTCGAAATACATGCCTCTTAAACCACTTGTCGTAGTAGTGTGGTCTAGCCCTCCTCCCTCCCTCACCAACCCTTGTAACCTGTGCCTGTAGCCCCAAACAACACCCATGTAGCAGTCTCGTATCACCATGTACACTCGTGATACATAATTGCTGACCAGAGTGTGAGGAGCAGAAAGGGATGCACGTATACAGGAGGCAAAGGAGGAGGCTGAACGTGATGGCCTATTGTTTCAAGCCAACCCAACCCCTGACCTACTTCATCGTTACCAGATGTCAAGGGACGCTTTGGTTGCCCTGCAGGAGTGTGCTCACACTGAGTCTTGGCAGCGGTTCATGGACAGCATCAACCAGCAAACAAGTGAGGCTTCTATGTGGCACCTCATCTGTCGGGTTGTTAAAAAGACACCGGCCACTTCTCGTCATCACACTCTCGCCGACTATGCCCAACAACTTGTCGATGCCTGGTCAGAACAATCTACCCCAGCCAGTCTACCCATCCACATACAAGATGCACTCACTTCCCGTGCTGCTGTCCATCGGCTACGTCTAATGTCTGCTCTGTTGCAAGATGATGACGATGATGCAGAGGAGATAACTGAGGAGGAGTTGTGCCGTGCTCTCTCTCGGGGTAGAGCTTCTTCCCCTGGTGATGATGGTATTACTTATGCTGTGCTGCGCCTACTTCAACAAGTTCCTGGGAACCCTCTACTTCGACTGTACAATCTTTGTCTTCGTGACGGTTGTGTACCACGAGCCTGGACCAGCATCACAATAATACCCATCCCTAAGCCCGGCACTGCGAAGTTCAGGCCTATTTCCCTGACTTCCTGTTTTTGTAAGGTTATGGAGAGAATCTTACTCAATCGTCTCATGTACAGACTGCAGGATTGCCTTTTTCCATGGCTGTTTGGTTTCCTTCCCCAGCGGAGCACACATCACTGCCTAGTCGACCTGTACTCTCGCCTTTCCAGGGACAGTGCCTTCGATGTTCCTAATAGAGACGTCATTTTGGATCAACTGGTTGACTTTGGGATAAAGGGTAATCTACTACGGTGGATTCGGGGTTACCTGAGTAACAGGACCTCCCGTGTGTTTTTCAGTGGTGCACTCAGTCCTTTGCGCAGTTTTCATCTTGGTACGCCTCAAGGGGGTGTTCTCAGCCCATTGTTATTTAATATTCTGATGCATCGGCTGCTCACTTCTCTCCCTGATATTCCTGGAACTACAATTACGTGCTATGCTGCTGATATCTGTGTTCATTCTACCTCACCAAGGGATATCCAGCGGTTTCTTGACTCCTTCTGTGTGGCCTCCTCTCACTGTGGCATTATTGTCTCCCCAGATAAGAGCAGAATATTCACCTGCCGCCTTCCTCAAGCTCGGCCAGTGTTCACCATTGGAGGGACTGTCATTCCCATGTGTTGCCAGTACTGCTACCTGGGCGCGCCAGTTAATATTTGGCCGATTGTCCCTGCCAGAGCTCAAGACCATCCCATTGTCCAGGATTTGTTGGGTTGTCTCCAGCGCCGACTTACACCACTTCAATGGCTCACTAACAACTCCTCGGGCATCTCCATCCCAGTAGCCAGGACCATCTATATTGCTTTTATCCGTTCAGTTGTTGATTACCTCTCCCCTGCTTTGATTCAACTTCCTAGGGCTACTCTGAAAACTTTAGTAAAATTTCAGAATAGAGCAATAAGAATAATTCTCGGCTGTCCAATGTCGACCAGGATAGTGAACATGCAGCGTAATTTGCGTCTTCCCCCATTAATCGAAAGATTATTGTAATGTTACTTGCTTCACTGTCAAGTGCCTCCATTTCCCACATCTTTCACCCCATTACTCTCAGTTAGTCAGGACTTCTCTTAGACCAAACTCCCCTGTCTCTCCCATACTGCCTGTTGGACGTACTCTCATAAGGTCTGTTTCCTCTATGCTCCGTAGTCTTAATATAGATATAATGGTTGCAGACGTCCGTCCAGGGCCCCCTCCGTGGATGCTACCAACACCTGATGTGAGCTTCACACCCACTTCCAAGTTGGAACTGCCTTCTCTACAGCGGCAGTTAGCTCTGGAACACATAGAAACAGTGACATCCTCCATCACAGATCCATACTGCCTCTACACTGATGGCTCATTGCAGGTGGATGGTACAGCAGGTTGTGCCATTTTCTCGCCTGACCTGGAGTCACCTCCAGGGGGCTGGGTTGGCGGTCGTCTCTGTAACCACTCTAGCTCAACATTGTGTGAACTGTATGCCATTCTGGATGCTGTTAGTGTTGTTTGTCAACGTGGAGTGAATGCTGCCATTTTTTGTGACTCCAAACCTGCCCTTCATTCCCTCTGTAGTGTTCAGCCCACACACTCTACTGTTATTCAGCAGATTTTATCGTTTTTGTCCTTATTGCGTCATCGTAACTTGACTGTCAAATTTTTATGGGTGCCATCCCATGTAGGTTTACGTCACAATGGTACAGTTGACAGACTCGCAAAGGAAGCCTGCCATCTGCCTCCTCGTGGTGTTGGACGTCCTCTCTCCCTGACATGTTACCTTTCTAGAGTCCGCCCCGCCGCTCTCCTCCCTGTACGGTGACGCAGGGATGCAGAGAGGCCCTTCAGCATCTCCATCACCCATTACGAGTCTGTATGCCATCACAAATATTCCTACCGTCGTCGAGGCCTCATGGTTCGGAGGCACAATGTAGTCTCTGCCCGTTTGAGGCTTGGCTACCGTCCACCGTGGCAGGTTGCTGGGATGCAGGGTGAGCCTCCCTTCACTGAGTGTCGCTTGTGTCGAGCACCTCATGCTAACACTATAAAGCACTATTGCCTAGCCTGCCCCACTGTCCGACACTTGCTGCCCCAGGGCCTGCCACTTGATGAAGTTTGTCGACACCTGCTGAACCATCAGGTTCTGGAGGAACTTCTGGTACGCCACCCTCGTTTTGGTGGATTTAAGTAGGTCATGATGTAAATATTTGTCTGTGTGCTTGTACTTCATTCTATTATATTTTCGTGATGTGTGTGTGTGTGCGCGTGTGTGTGTGCTTGTGTGTGTGTGTGGTCATTGGGTTCTCGTGAGTCCCGCCTACCCTTGTGTACTGTTGTCTGCCTATTGACTGATGCTACGGCGCAATGAATTAAAAAAAAAAAAAGAAAAAAAAAAAAAAAGGAGCAGAAAGCTTCGAATCGCCTGGTATTGCTCATTTCCACCACCCAGTACACCTATAGGGACTGAGTTCGAATGCAGGGTATATGTGTGTAGTGCCTGCCGTTCATCCCTGGTCAGAAATTACGCATCACGAGTGTACCCAGAACAGGTTATGAGGGCTGGATGAACTGAGATAATGGTGGTGATGATAAGTGGTCAAATGGATGGTGGTCGAGTTGGGTAGTGGTCGAATTGGATGGTGGTCGAGTTGGGTGGTGGTCGAGTTGGCTTGTGGTCGAGTTGGGTGGTGGTCGAGTTGGGTGGTGGTCGAGTTGGGTGGTGGTCGAGTTGGGTGGTGGTCGAGTTGGATGGTGGTCGAGTTGGGTGGTGGTCGAGTTGGGTGGTGGTCGAGTTGGGTGGTGTTGGTGTCTGTTTAAGTAAAGAGGGCTAGTGTATGAATGAGTGAGTGAATTTAGATGACGTTGATGGTAGTGATGGTGGTGATGATATGTGGTTGGGTTGGATGGTGGTGTTGTAAGTGTAGTGTTTGTGGTTGTAGTTGGCATGTTGTCGTGGGTCTTGGGGAGGAGGATGCTGACAAGGTTGAGACGATGTGTTGGATGGTATGTAGTAATCGAAATGGTGGTATCAGTAGTGGTTGTCTTAGTAGTGGTGATGTTGGTAATCGGCGTATATATATTTCTATCTCGTAAAGTCACACACTATAATTTATACAGAGTGTGCATTAATGTATATATATAGTGTTTGTATGGAATAGTGTTGGATTGTGTGGCTGTGTACGTACGTGTGTGTATGTGCGTGTTGTGTACGTGTGTGTATTCAGTACGTGTATCTTCACTACTACCACCACCACCACCTCCACCACGCACCAGATCTCTGCCTCAAAAAGAAAAATGTACAAAAAAATAATATAAGCTAAAACACTATGTAACAGAAAACTTTCGGGTGAAAACAATAGCCAGTCCTGCCGGTCCTTCCCACCAACTCAGCGAGGGAAGATTGGTTTCGAGAACACAACTTGAGGATTAAAAAGAGAGAGAGAAAGAGTTACATTTGGTGAAGAATACGGATAAAAAAGTGGAGACGGATTAGCTTCAGCGAGGGGAGAGAGAGAGAGAGAGAGAGAGAGAGAGAGAAGAGAGAGAGAGAGAGAGAGAGAGAGAGAGAGAGAGAGAGAGAGAGAGAGAGAGAGAGAGAGAGAGAGAGAGAGAGAGTGTGTGTGTGTGTGTGTGTGTGTGTGTGTGTCAGTAGTGTGTGCAGTGAACGAGGAATGGTTGGTGAGGGTATGGTACTGTGAGAGAAGTGGTTTGGTACTTTAGTGTGTCAGGATATGCTGTATATTTACGTGTATACTCATGAGAAATAACGTGACTGCCATCCTTCTTGACATGTTTATGAATGAGTGACCCTGAATAATTAGAAAAAGGCATAAGTTTATAATGAGGTGGGATTTATGGTCACAGGGATTGATATATGCACTAATTAAAATGTATCTAAGTGTGTCTATGTGTATACCTATATATCTCTGTATCACTTGGTTCCAGTGTCACATGTAAGGAAGCTGCTTATGTATTTGAATATATAAACATCTATTCATCTATATAATTTATAATATCTGTTACCGTCAGCTGATAATAAATAGCAACGTTAAGGGGGTAATTCACTTTTGTTTCATCGGAGTGCCTTGATTCCTCTAAAGTATGCCAGGAAACAGGACCAGATGGACAAAAATAATGGTGTTCTGTTGCTTGGAATAGCTTGCAGGATTCAGTTGCTCCAGATTTACCAACACAAAATTTCCCCCTTAAGAGGACACGTGCAAGGAAGGGAGGAAGGAAGGAAGGAGGTGGTTTATGTGAGGGTCATTTCACGTGTGTCTGGCGGTGGTGGTGATGAGTTACCACTGGACCCACCCATAAACTTGTCTCTCCTGCCCACTGACTCACCACGCTCCACTACACTCACGCTACCCTCTTCCCTATACCCTTCCTCGACTCTCAGAGGTGGTGTTCCCATTCGCTGACACACACACACACACACACACATACACACACACACACACTTAAAAGTCCCACACCTTTTCTTTCACAGTACTAGACTCCCATCCATGCATCCACTCCTTGCTCACTGCACTCGTACTCTCTCTCTCTCTCTCTCTCTCTCTCTCTCTCTCTCTCTCTCTCTCTCTCTCTCTCTCTCTCTTTTACTCACACACACACACACACACACATCAAGGTCGTGTGGCTACCCTCTTTGGCCATGCAGCCCGAGGAAAGTTTAAGAAGCAGTGCAGTTTCCCTGGGTCAAAGTCTGGCCAATACGTCTCCAAAGGCTGGCGCTGAGTGCTGAGAGAGAGAGAGAGAGAGAGAGAGAGAGAGAGAGAGAGAGAGAGAGAGAGAGGAGAGAGAGAGAGAGAGAGAGAGAGAGAGAGAAAGCAGGGGAGGGGGGGGGGGAGTGAGTGAGCGAGTAGTGGTTGATAATGGCCTGGTACTGTGAGGGAAACGGTATGAGAGTGGCAGCCTGGAGCTAAAAATATACAATAATGAATTAATGTAATTATATTAATAAGAGGAATAGATATACATCTGTACTATAAATGGCAAACGGTCTGTGTTTGTCGTCTTATAACTCCAAAACGGTTACACCTACATCCAAAACCCATATATATTCTGAATCACCATCACCAGGCGAAGGTTTTGGTATGACGTAACATGACGTAACTCGACGTAAAAATTACGTCATCTACTATAAATCCGCTAAAAAAAAAAACTGTTTCATTTGCAAAACTATATATTCTGAATCAGCACCACCGGCAAAGGTTTTTATGACGTAACATGACGTAACTTGACGTAAAAATTACGTTAAAATGTCAAATATTCTATTTATCGGTTAAAACTATAAAGAAGAGCTCCAACGGAAATTTTCCGTTCGTGGCTGCTAAAATCGCTCGCCAATGTACACTCGTGATACATGATCCCTGACCACAGACGAACGGCAGGCACCACACTATCCTACCCTGCATTCGAACTCAGCCCCCTATATGTGCACTGAGTGGGGAAATGAACAGTACCAGGCGATTCGAAGCTTCTGCTCCTCACACTCTGGTCAGAAATTATGTATCACGAGTGTACAGCCATGGCTGATAGTGCTGGACCAAGGTCCAAGAAGTGTTGGAGAGCAATTAGACAGAGTTCGAACAAGTGAATTTTCCAAACCATTTTCAACGTTGAGAGATGTTTAGAAGACTCACTTTTTCAAACTCTGTTCAGTTGCTCTCCAACACTCCTTGGACCCTGGTCCAACACTATCAGCCATGGCTGTACTATATCATCTTTATGTACTAATGACAACTGGCAAGCGGCCTGAGTTCGCGGAATATTTTAAACTAACGCAACAAAACTGAAATGCTTTCACATATTATAAAGTTAATATTGACTATTTCTAAACTCCAGAGTGCATCTTTCCCGGGCAACGCCGGGTACAGTACCTCCGCTAGTACTATATATACCAGGATACAAGGCAGTACATTGCAAAAACTAAGTGTTGTTGAGTAGCTGTACTATGGTGGAGATGGCGCTGTTCTTATATCTATCAGTGCGGGCTCTTATTGGCTGTAGTTTGTTGGTGTGACGGAGTGCACGAGGTGGACGAGGTACTGCAGGTGGAAAGAAGTGTCGGTGACGTGGATGTTGTAGTAGTCCCTGGCCGAATGATAGTAGTGTCTGATGGTGGAGCTGACTGAGGGATAACATGTTAAGGGTGGAGAGAGACATTGTTGTATCCCTGTGTACTCACCACCGAGTAATTATTTTACACGCCCTTTTCTGCACTCTCTCCAGTTGATGTTTCTGGGTGGTGTTGATAGAGGACGACCAGGCTAGTGACACATAGGTAAGCTTAGGTAGTATGAAGGAGCTATTGATGGTACTGAGCTCCAACATGGGTGTCCCAAGTGACCTCAGTCGTCTTACCATGTAGAGACGGTACAAGGCTGACTTGACCGTGTTATTTACATGTTCTTTTGTGTGTGTGTGTGTGTGTGTGTGTGTGTGTTGTGTGTGTGTTGTAAAATGTGCGTGTGAACGCGTATTAGTATGACACACACACACACACACACACAAACCCACAAGCACTGTCAGGTGCGTGGTGTTCTCATCCATCACAACACAGTCACCACTCACTCCTGCATATTATCGTTTCCTCCCCTACACCTTAACCATCCTCCTCCTATGTCTCTCCTTCCTTTATCCTTTTCATGTCCTTTTTTTTTTTAATCTTCATTTGTCTGTCTATTTATTCCTTTTTGTCTGTTTTTATTTCGTTCCTTCTGATTATTCGTTCGCTGTCCTTCTCTTATTTTTTTTTTCTCTTCCGTTGTCTGTCTGTTTTTAGTTCATTCCTTCTGATTGTTCCTCTCGTTTTCCGGTTGCCTGATAATCTAGTTCATATATCACTACTGTAGCAGCAGGGAAGGTCAAAGAGCAAATATAGGTTATTTTGAAAGGTCAGCTTCATTTAGCAGTAAAACCTGACATTACATAGTTGGGGAGGAAAGGGATTGATTGACTTTAATTAAGGGGGTATATAGCACATTGTTTTGAGTGGTAAATCTGGAGCACATGATTCCTCCAAACTATTCCAGGCAACAGGATACCATTTTTTTTCTTCAACTGGGGGCTGTTTCCTGGCATACTTTGGAGGAATAATGGCTCTCCAATCTATCAAAAGTATACCAACCCCTTAATATTTTTATATATCGTGAACTCTTTGCAAGGGTATTATATCTACGAATGTGCTTATAATATTATTACACTTTTTATTATATATCGTAAAATTTGGAAAGTAAACTAATAGTCCCACTTTTTTCCAGGTAAAATGTCCTGTACCTTGAATACTGGTTGACGAACTCTGAA